>JAJJWO010000201.1:0-75949 GCA_021655895.1 Fusarium sp. NRRL 66739
TATGCCCTCTGGCCTTCCGTAGTAGGTAGGTATCCCGGACCGAGACTTATTCCGTGTCCTTCCGTGACTTCATGGAACCTGGAACGCGTTTCCCATGAAACATCACGGCCCGGGCATATGTAAGCTTTGTCGTCGACCTGTCTTAGCCCTCAACCCATACCTGTCTCTCCCCATTTTGCTTATATTGATCGATATTGTCTATAATTGCTATCTCCCCTAATCCGTGCCCCTGTCGTGCCTCCATCCCTCGCTATCGTAACTACGACGCCTCATCGATCATGAATCCTCAAATGGGCCAGCAGGCTGCTGGTGGACAGGCCCAACAGACCCAACAACGACCACCGCCCATGTATCAACCATCACAGATCAGGTCCCTGCCGATGCTCAGCGATGACGAAAAGTCCAAGTATGAAGCGGGCTTACAAGGCCTTTGGAATAAGGCCAACAACTCGCCTGTGAACAGCCAGGATCATATCAATGCGCGTCAAAAGATCATTGAGTTTTCTAAAATGCTCATCACCAAGATTCAGCAACGGCGTAGCCAGCAGTTACAGGGACAGCAGAATGCGCAAAACCAGCAGGCTCGTCCTCAGTCGATGCAGCAGAACAGCGCCGGACAGACGACGAACCAGACACAGCCTCAGCAGCAAGCAGCGGGTGCTGCTGCCGGTAACCAAGGTGCTGCCGCGGGGGCCGCCGCTCAACGACCCCGAGTCCCCGACCATATCCTACAACATGTTGCCAAGATCAACTTCCGAGCGCCGGCCCAAGTGGCCGAAAAGTCCGGTGCCGATGCGAACAAATGGGTGGAAGAGATCAAAGACCGCTATACAAGAGCCCTGATGACAATGGATAGCAGTAAGAACAAGGTTGCCCAGATTGACAAGCTCATCAGTGAAAGGGCTGCGGCTGGAAATCCTTTCAAAGAGGAAGAGCTGAGGCAACTCCAAATCAGGAAAGAGCAACAACTGAAACAGCATTCGGATGCACATAAGTGGGTTGACAGTGTTCGAAAGCAACAAGGCAACCTGCAGGGCACTGGCCAGGCGCAAGCTCAGGCGCAGGCGCAGGCTCAACAGGCTCAGGCGCAAACTGCTGCAGGCAGACCTTCTACTGCTTCTGGCCAGCAGGGAACTCAGCAATCTGCAACAACCCAACAAGCTTCCGCGACCCAGCAAACACAGGCTCAGTCGCAGACCCAGTCGCAACCACAGCCTCAAACCCAAACTCAACCACAAGCCACACAAAACCAACCCCAAGCAACCCAAGCTCAAAACACCCAGAATACTGCCCAGAATACCACTGCGCCTGTTAACGCGGCTGTCGAGGTCGCCAGACAACAGTTAGCAGCCGCCGGCCGAGCTTCCCCGGTCAACGGAACACCAGGCGCGGCACCCGCGCAACCGCAAGTGCGTCCCGCGCAAGGCACACCACAACCCGCACAGCAGCAACAACTACCGCCAGCTCAAGCCCAGCCTCAATCTCAGCCTCAGGTCAAGCAAGAACCTGGAACTGCCCCGATCAATCCCGCGATGGCTTCGACAGCTGCGCCAAACCAGGTTGGAACGCCTACCCAGCAGAACGCTCCACGAATCCCGACTCCTCAGCAAGCGGCAGCGGCAGCGGCGCCAGTGACAGCGGCTGGCCCAACTAGAGCACTCAGTCACTCGGCCGCTATGAACCTTGCAAACCAACGAGCAGTCACCACTCCTGGAGGTGCCCCGATCCCTGGCCAACCTGCCAATGCCGGAACACCGACACCAGGTAGCGCGGTGAATCAGGGCGTGATGGGACCCAACGTGCCGCAGCAGCCAACTCCTCAAGGTCATGCTCACGCTCATCCTCCGCAACCCCAACAAACCCCAATGCAGTCAAAGATGCCTATCCCTAAAGTGCTTCCTGAGAAGGCCACGGCCGTGCCTCAAGGTGTTGCGGTCGGAGGTGGAGTAAATACTGGTCGCCCTACCATGTCCCAAGGAAGCGGAACCCTTGGCGGCGTTATGAACCAACCCGCCATGGCTAGAATCCCTGCCTACAACCACGAGGCCGAGGGGGATCATGTTTTGAGCAAGAAGAAACTGGATGAACTTGTCCGACAAGTTTGTGGAGGAGGATCATCCGAGGGACAGGATGGAAATCTTCTCACTCCTGAGGTGGAAGAGGTAACGTGTTCGCTCACTACAAGGATGGGATGAAATAACTAACTTTGTCTTAGAACGTTTTGAACATGGCCGATTCGTTTGTCGATAGTGTCCTGCACGCGGCCTGTAGAAACTCCAAGGAGCGCGGATCAAAGGTGCTTGAGATTCGAGACATTCAGCTTGTACTGGAGCGAACGTACAACATCCGTGTACCCGGATACTCGTCAGACGAGCTCCGGACTGTCCGCAAGATTCAGCCGTCGACTGGCTGGATTGCTAAGATGAGTGCAGTCCAGGCGGCTAAAGTCATGCCGGGCAAGGGTGAATAAGACCCTTCAGATTGTGGGAAAACAACAGAGTAATGGAACTACTGTTATAAACTTGAAAACAAAATTCGGGACATTGGGTCTTTTTGGAACAGGCGTTGGGTGTATACCCGGAACAAACTGGCGCAGTAGGGATTTCGATCAACGTAGTCTCTTGATCATTGATAGAGGATGCTGTTCTCAGGCAGAAGGTCTAGCATCTTATGATAGATGAATGCGATACTATTGCCTAAATCGTGTCAATGAGTTTACCTCCAAGTTCGGGGTTTGACTCAAGACATTATAATGTATGAGCTCTACACTTCAATTAAACCCTAGGAGGTTTATATAGTTCCTTCTCGGGAACTGGAAATTATTATATACTGGAGGAATAGTCGATGGTGCTATCTCGATAGTAACTAGTCTTGAATTGCATAAAACAAGCATAACTTCTTGAGCTGTTTTGTGCAGGCAGGCAACATCGAGACGTCACTGCTTGTAGCCCCACAAAGTGCCAGCTTATTAAGGTATCGCCCTGTCGCGCGGGTACTTTTAAGGTACCTGCAGATTGCCGCAAAAACGCGGTGTTTAGCAAGTATTTTTGCGACCTGCTTCGTCACCCTCCGCTGTCGCCTCAGTTGCCCACTGGCCAGTTACCAAGCCCCAGTCTCCATTCTGGTGAGCTAGCACCAGCAACCAGCAGCATCACCTCGAACCTCTGTCAACCTCATAACCACAACTTTACACGACAATCATTGTCTTGACCTTCTCGACGGTCTCTTCTCCCGACATCGGTCTTGTACTTTCGCTCTCAGATTATTGCTCATTGCTATAATCAACCCCCCTCAACTTCAACTACCTACGCAGACGCCGCGACGACCTGAGGCGCGCGCACGACTCACGGGACCCTTCGTCTTCTCCCACTATCGTCATCACCAGCTTCTGCTTCCGCAGCTTCAGCCTCGTAGCTCTCTACCACATATAAAAGGCCATCGCTATGCCTAGCAAGACACCAAACAATAACGGCAAGAAGCCTGTCGGGAACAACGTCCAGAAAAACAAGGACGTCGAGATGACAGACAGCTCAAAGTCCAAGGGAAAGAAGCCCGCTAAGGACGGTGACGAAGAGATGACGGTCGTCGTACCTCCCTCCAAGACGAAAAAGAGTGACAAGTCAACGGCTGATGCTGAAGGCGATGTGTCAATGGGTGACGAGGAGGAGGAAGAGGTCAAGGTTGACCCCGTGGTACAGACTATCGCAGGTGAGTAGCTCCTATATCGACTCCACAAGCTCAAACAAGCATAACAGTCACTCATCTCCGACGTTCAACAGATATTAAGAGCAACTTTGCCCTGATAGATCGTGCCGTTGCCCTCTTTGACGCCCGATTCTCCCTCCGCGCCCTGCGATCCATCTCCATCATCCGCAAGCGTTTGACGCCCGACATCATTGCCCAGGTTATCTCCGAGGCTTTCCCAGCTACCGCCAACTCGAGTGCTGTTGTCAAACCACTTCTCGCTGCCATTGAGCGTCAAGATGTCACCCTTGGATCAGAAATGGAAATCGACGAGGCCAAGACGTCTGGCAAGAACGGCTCTAAGAAGGAGCCCAAGGATCTTATCCCTGAGATCGACATCTTCCTTGGAATCCTAGTTCAAGTTTATCTCTTTGATTCCAAGCAGTTCCAGCGCGGAGCCGACTTCTCCAAGTATCTGTCAGACCGGGTCCAGTTTCTCAACCGTCGCACGCTCGACTCTCTGTCCGCCAAGGTCTACTTCTACTACTCCATCTTCTGCGAGCACATCGCGCCTCTTCCCCCGTCCCCTCAGTCGCCCGTTGTCGCCATTCGACCGACTCTGCTCGCCGCTCTCCGAACCGCCGTGCTACGAAAGGATGTCGACACACAAGCCTCAGTCATTGTTCTCTTGCTACGAAACTACCTATCAACCTCGCACATTAACCAGGCTGATCTGCTAGTCTCTCACACTCAGTTCCCTGAGAACGCTGTCAACAACCAGGTAGCACGGTTCCTCTACTATCTCGGCCGTATCCGAGCTATCCAGCTGCGCTACACTGAGGCTCACGAGCATCTTACTGCTGCCACCCGAAAGGCTCCTTCCAGCAACTGCGCGCTTGGTTTCGCCCAGACTGCTACCAAGCTGCTCTATGTTGTTGAGCTTCTGATGGGTGACATTCCTGACCGGGCCATGTTCCGACAGCCAACAATGGAGGTTGCTCTTCAGCCTTACTTCCTCCTGGTCAAGTCGGTCCGAGTTGGCAACCTTGAGGACTTTGAGACAGCAATTGCCGATCATGCTGATACCTTCCGACGGGATGGCACCTACAGCCTCATCCTCCGTCTACGACAGAATGTCATCAAGACGGGCATTCGCATGATGTCTCTTTCTTACTCTCGCATCTCACTCCGAGACATTTGCATCCGTCTTCAGCTCGGCAGCGAGGAGTCAGCAGAATACATTGTTGCCAAGGCCATTCGCGACGGTGTGATTGAGGCTACATTGGACCGGGAGAGGGGCTTCATGAAGAGCAAGGAGGTTGGTGATGTGTATGCTACCCGCGAGCCGGGTGAGGCGTTCCACGACCGAATCCGAGCGTGTCTCGCCCTACACGACGAGAGTGTCAAGGTTTGTTTTTTCGTCCCCTTTGTATGACCAAACTGACCATTGTGCTACAGGCTATGCGTTTCCCGATGAACCAGCACCGACTTGAGCTCAAGAACGCTCAGGAGGCGCGTGAACGAGAGCGCGAGATGGCCAAGGAGATACAGGAGGGCGACTTGGATGACGATGACCTCGGTGGAGACTTTGACGGCATCTAAGTGTTGAGTCAGGTTATTCTGAGGAACTCGAGCACATGCTCTTGACGACATGTAGAGTTCCTCTTTTACGACAGCATCGGGTACTCTTGGCTGTAGATTCTACTAATGACCCGCTTGGCGTCTAGATTGACGGTGGTTCTCTACGGGAGTACGGTGATAGAGGGGGGAAATAAGTTGGGGTTTGAAGGGACAATCGGGCCTCCATGTATGTGTATTAGATGGATGGTAGGGAGGTGGATGAACTTGAGCACATATTCGCTTGTGTTTTTATAATGATTTCGCGGCTGTGTATAACTGTGACGACCGTCTGTAGGAAAGGTAAGATTATCCTGACAATAGATAAGAGGAGTGTTTGTTGTAAAAGATAGCCAAGAAGCTTGGGCGGTGACTTTTACACTTTTACTGTGCATGGATGACTGTCTTTTGCATGGGGGAAACAATAATAACATGAAAATAAGTTAGGATCTTTACTGGATCGGACTTTCTGCTTGGTTTCGACGGTAGGTACGCCCTTGTATCGACATTGCGTGGGTCATGACACGCGGTTGCCTCACAGCCATGTACCAACGTACCTAGTAGTCTACCTAGGTAGTCTAAGATCTTCCATTTACAAACTTAGAACCAACAACATCAACATCGCATTACACAGCCTCAGAAAACCAGCAGATGTTTCACTAGGTCATGCTTGAACCTTACACGCCCACATGCAGATATCAACAGAAAGCGATGGAAGCCCGAGGCAGCACGATCGAAGTTAAATGTTGACTCACCCGGCAGGGACATCATCAGCATTGAGCTTTGATGTTGATGTACGCCCTGCGCCTGACAGACAAGGACCCCTTGTTCCAGAACTTTGGTCTCCACTTGTAGGGCTGTTAAATCGACTCAATGCGCATGTCTGAAAGGTATATAAGTGACGACAAAGGCGGTGGTTTTCCATTTCTTGTCACCAAGACGCATCACAGAAGCTTGATACCAACTTGCAAGATCGTATTGAGCAACTCGCCGTCTTTACCATGGCTGCTGCTACCGAGCTTCGGCCTATTGAGCCGCCTTCGTTCTCACCCCAACATACAACACCATCATCAACCAAATACCACGATGAGGTGGATATTGACCAGGTCATTCACCTTGCCAGGCTCTGCCGCAAGAGCCTTGTTGATCTCGACCAAAACCTTCCAGGTTTCGAACCCTCGAATCCCTACACCGCAGACGAGATCGTCGCTCTACCACTGGACAAACATCGGGTCGATGATGCCCTACATGACCTCCCTCGACGCAAGTCGGCTCGCCATAATTTAGCTGTCACCATCGCTCCACTGCTGTACCCTGTGCATGAGGGTTCGCTGACAGCTATTATTCGCTACGAGGGCGACCGCGTCCGCCTTCGTGCCTGGGCTGCTCTTCAGCGAAGATATGACATGCTCCGAGCTACCATCCGCAACGGTCATTCCACTCGGGGCTTGACTGGCGGTGCTGCCTCCGGTGTCCAGGCGCCTGTATGGGCTTCCCGCATCCTGTCTCAGGGAGCTTGGGACCCTGCTAAGCATCCCATCTCCCCTGAGGGTGTACCAGCCATTCCCATGCCCGTCGAGATAGCTCATGAGGCCGATCTCGCACCATTCCTAGGCCACCTCGAGAATGGTGGCACCTTTGAGCTGGACGGCAACGAGAAAGGCTTCGAGCTCGATGGTGGACGTGGTGAGCCATACTATGGCGTTAAAGGCGCCGAGTTCCGCAAAGGTGTCGTGTACGAGGACGGTCGTATGGACCTATGCAAGATGGTGGTTGGACCCGATCATATTGGTAAACTGATGCACTCGCTTCGACCTAACGAGTTTGTCCGACACTTTTTGTTGGGCAATAATATCATTGGCCCTGTGGGTGCTCATGAGATTGCCAAGTTTATTCGAGACCTCCCTAACCGGATGGACACTTGGTATCTGGCTGGAAATTGTATCGACGCACCCAGCTTCAAAATTCTCGTCGATGCCATGATCAAATCAGAGGCTATCACTAATATCTGGCTGAAACGTAACCCGCTCGGGGTGGACGCTTCGGAGGACGCTTATCGTTTGATCATCGGGGTCAAAAACCTGCGAACTCTGGACCTTGATCAAACTCAACTTGGTGACCGGGGAGTTGCGGACCTCTTTAACCGCTTGGCTGCGCATGAGATGGCAGAGGGGGCTAAATTGCCCCTGAAACATGTGTATCTCAATGGCACCGGCATATCAACTGAGGGCGCCAAGGCAATTGGCAAGTTTCTCATGTCGCCACAATGCGGCTTGACTTCCATCTACATGTCTTCGAATCCACTTGGCGATGATGGTGCAGAAGCTCTTGCGAAAGCACTACCCAAGGCACCGTATCTGGCTCGACTGCTCTTACAGTCGGTTGGAGTCAGCACCAAAGGTGCCATTGCGCTCTGCAAGGCTACTACTGGCCATCCAAGTCTCGAAGTGTTTGACCTAGGCCAGGCGTATGCAACTCATGATCTTGGCCAGGCCTATAACTACATTGAGGATGACGCTGTGCCCGCCATTAAGGACCTGATCCTGGCTGGGAGCTCTCTGGCTTACCTCACCTTTGGACATATGCCCACCACGCCTCCAATGTTGAAGGCCATCTCGGAGGCAGTTCTTGAGAGCTCAACACTCGTTTACTACTCGGCTCACTCGATCCTGCCGGACCCAACGCTCAAGCCAGCAACCTTTACTCCCACGACTGACACACACTTCGCTGACCCTGCTGAGCGCAAGAAGCCAGAGATCGAATTGTACAAGGTTGTTCAGGACCATTTGTCTGCTAACATCAAGGCCCGATATGGCGAGGGAACGTCGTATAACCGGTTCATGGAGGAGGAGAAGCGCTGGCTTGTCAGCGACAAGACTGATGTACGCAAAATCGACAGCGTTTATCGCAATCGCGATGCTGGACTCGCGCGCCGCCGCATTCTGACTCTGGTGAAGAACTGGGAGGAGTGTGATGAGACACTGGACCGTGTCATGGCTGCTCATGCCCCCAGCTGCTCATTGCGTCGACATTGAGTGTGAGTACTTGCTCACTATTTCCGAACGGTCTAGTTAGTATTTCTTCGTGGTGTAGTTTGCAGTTTTAAACTAAATTGAATCCGAATGTGTTGGTCATAAATTTCTTGAATCGTCGTGGTGTGATGTAAGAATATGAATAAAGCTGAATAGGTAGGTAATAGGCTCAACACCACACATGTAGTCCGTTGCTGTTTGCCGCTGCCTCATATGAACGACAGCACGTGACAGCGTACCTGCAGCTGCAGCTCCCCCGCGTCGCGCTTGCCCGCCGACCGTCGCATGACTTTGCTCTATAATAACTTGTATGATAAATGAAACAGCACCAGACTCAAATATCAACTACCTGCGTTGGCGCCTGATAAACTGTTTTCCACGCATACTACTTGACACTCGTTAAATCTAAACAGCATCGCGATATCGGTCGCAATACTCACTCACACATCGCTTCACAACCTCCCGCTCGCCGACGTGTCTCTATCGAGGGTCGCATAGCGATGCCTCAAAAACGCAAGCGACCAGATCAAGACCCCCCTGCGAACTCCGAATCGGCACTTGAACCTGCGTCTTCTCTCGACCCTCAGCCAAAACCCACCGTCGCGCGTCGGGCGACGCGTCAAACCCAGCCTCAGCCGCAAACACAGCCCCAACCACGCAATGAAACTGCTGTACCGCCGCCGATAATACCATCCTCAGCGTCGTTGAGAATAACGGCATCTCCAGAGCAGAAGCGCAGCCGTGTCTCTGCAGGCCATTCTCAACCGCCCCCGTCGCAACCCTCTCCCGCCGCGCCGAATCCAGCGCAAACGCATACGCAGACCTCTCCTCCCGTCCTGCGATGGGCTCCACTGGAACAACCAGGCCCAGCAATAAGGCCTCCTCCAGCAGCCATGACAAGCATCCCTCCACCTCGTCCTACCGCCGCTGGCCGTCCGCCCTCAGATCTGGTTGCGCCTGAGATTACATATCATGTGCCTCAGTCGCATACAAATTCGTCGCAACGGACCTCGGCGCTTGTCCGACCTCATGGCCCTTCGACACAACCGCCACGTATTCTCGAACGACCGCCACCGCCTACAGTCACGCCTGTCCACCCACCGAAGCCTCCAGTGGCCCCTTTTATACGTCCTCCTCCACGAGCTGATCGCAACATTGATAAAGTCGTGTTGGGCAATATCTGCTTCAGCACGTGGTATCCTAGCTACTACGGCAAAGAGATGCTAGGGGAATCTTCCGGTAATCTAGGCAAAACTGGCAGCAAAGACATGGGCGCCAAGGACCAGACTTCAGGCGGCAAGTCATCATCCCGAAGGGACCGCGAACAACACCCTGTGGTTGATCGACTCTATGTTTGCCCCAGCTGTTTCAAATATTCAAAGGAGCTGATGGCATGGTGGTACCACGTTCGTGTCTGCGAACGAAAGGCTCAGATACCAGGCCGCAAGATTTACATACACCCTCAAGGCCGAAGAAAAGTTCTTATACCGCATGATAGCAAAGCTCCTGGGCCCAAGCGGCGAAGAGGAGACGGCAACATTCGATACGTGGAGGAGATTGTGCAGGATGAGGGGGAATGGAGCATCTGGGAAGTGGACGGCGAGAAAGACGGGGTAAGTCTACACGAAGGGATAATCCCGCCAGGAGATAATGCTGACCTTTGCTCTCTCATAGCTTTTTTGTCAGAATCTGTCGCTTTTTGCAAAGCTTTTCCTCGACAACAAGTCGGTCTTCTTCGATGTCACAGGCTTTAACTACTTCCTGCTCGTCTATACACCTCCGACCAGGCCGCTGCCAACCGCCAACACCTCTGCCTCACAAGCATCGGCTGATGCTGAGCCCCCAGCACCTCGCATCACCGGGTTCTTCTCCAAGGAGAAGATGTCATGGGATAACAACAACCTCGCATGTATTCTTGTGTTCCCTCCATGGCAGAGAAAGGGCTTGGGTTCCTTGCTCATGGGGGCTTCGTACGAAATCTCACGGCGGGAGGGGATCCTGGGCGGTCCAGAAAAGCCTATCTCGGATCTGGGCAAAAAGGGCTACAAAAGGTATTGGGCGGGCGAAATAGCGACGTGGCTACTAAGTATCGAAATGGACGCGCAAGGACCCGAGAAAGAAGTTCTCGTGGACATCAACGACTGCAGCAGGTCGACCTGGATCCTCCCTGAAGACTGCCTGCAGGTGCTGCGAGACATGGGCGTCGTTGAAGAGGCTGGCTTAGGGCCCAGCAAGCCTGTAGAGAAACCCGTTAACGAGACAGATGCCGAGGACGACAAGAAGAGGAATGAAGAGGCGACGAGGACTTCGCCTGTCACTGGTGCTACAACAGGAGAGAAAGAAGAGGTGGTTACAGTGGTCAAGACGGTGCCGCGGGTTCGGGTAGATAAGCAAGCGGTCCGTAGATACGTGGCTGAGAATCGGATTAGCCTAGAGCGCGTGTGTGACGCTGATGGGTTTGTCGAGGGCTATGCGATCAAGGCGCCAGAATCTTTGAAAGACGAAGACGAGGAAGAAGAGTGATGCCGGCGTTGGGACATGGCGTATTGTGGGTGGACTTTTATAGAATAGACGCTTCGGCGACAGTGATACCCCCTTGATTGAGCTCAAACCATCCTGAAATTATGCTTTTGCACCATTGTTCGTCCTGTGTGTCCCATTGATGTACTTGGTAGTGCTTGGGCCGTACCGAGGTGAGGTTGAGGGGAGAAATCTTTGTCGGCAATGCTGAAGCCATTGACAGGCGAACACGGGGCAAGATCAGCATTAAACAAGTCGGAGATGTTGTTTATATCGTTCTCAAGTCTTTTGATGTGTATTAAGATAGTTTGTCAGACTCAATGGCTCTATTCTCTCCACCTCGTCCCTGTCGACTTTTCTGCGCAAGCTGTCACACACATCATCTCTGGCCGATGCCGGTGAGCCATGAGCTTCCATTTCCTAGAGGGGTAAGGAGCTTGGACCAGGTCGACACTTTTTTGCACCAGGTCCCCCCAACCCGGATTTGCCCTTTGCACACACCCCTTGGGCCGAAAGTTTTTCGTCATTTTGATACTGCAGTCAGTGAAACAGGCAATTGAAGGCAGCCCCGGTCGCCCCAGATTACCTACGCCACGGTTGCTGGTTACTCCAAGCTGCTGTTTGTTGCGTTGCGTTGCCATGACCTGGGGATTGAGATTGAGATTGAGATTTCAAGATGAGATGTGAAAATATGGGGACAACTCCGTTGCAACAAGCGTGGCTGATGAGACGGGAAGCGAAGCGCAAGGCTGTAGGCGCGGTATACAGTGTTCTGTTTAATGTCTTCACACATGCCCAATTGGGTTCAATTGGCTGTCGAGGCGGTTAGTCTATCAGGCTCAGAGCAGCCTTGACCTCTTCATGAGCTTCCCAGGGTTCCATTCCAATTCAAGCTTTGGAAGCTCTTCTGAGCCTGCACAAGAGAGGCACGAACAGTGTCAGAATATCGTCAGACCGAATCATGACGCCCTTCAGAGCCAATTGCCATGAAGTTAATCATCGCCAATGAGACAGGAGATGCGTGCGCAAGAAAAGTTTGGACCATATCCTTCTAGCCTTCCTGCCTTCCAAGCAATCAAAGCTCCCCTGGCTTTTCTCCCGTCTCCCACATCATATCGAGGCTGCAACCACCCGTTGCTTAAACAAAAAGCCCATCTATACGCACTGTCCCTTCGACGGCGGTCAAACCCGTCGGGTACTGACTGTTCTTTTTAACTGACGGTAGAATGGGAAAATTTTTCCCTTTGCCCAACCAGAGCAAACGTCCGACCCACTGTCATTTCCCAGCTTTTTGGCAGCCATTATCCTGTTTGAAAAACTTGGCTCTGCCGACATTCCACTGATGATAGCGGTCGCCGACCGCCAAGTCACGTAGTGATATCGAGTAGATAGGTTCTCTAGTCAAGATGATGGACCTTGTCATCAAAGTTCGCCTTGCCAAAATATTCCCGAGGCTGAGTATCGGAGCTTGTTCGGTGGGTGCATTCCCAATATAATCCCAATCCCGCACTGTATTGTGTATTATGCCATCTGAGATCTGGTCCATTGCTGGAGGCCGGGAAACTTGCTTTTGTTCGCTTCTGAATATCGAATCCCTCCCCTCCTCAAGCAAGCTTCTCCTGCGGTCCACACACGTGGAAGATCTCTGACTGATTCGTTGATGGTTTGTGAAGCCACCAAGTAGCCTTAGCGGTTTAGCAAGTACTGTCTAACAAATACTGTACACATTGGGGTGTGCTACTCACCAAGACTGGCACTCTGTTCTTCAACTGGCCAATCATTACTAGCCTTCGGCAACCTCCAATTCCAGGTACCAGCCGGACAGCCCGTTTGATATCAATTCGTGACAAGCGCCGGTACATTGCCTGGTACCTCGACTTAATATGATCAAAATTTTGCAGAATTCAAGACGGCCTAAGTAAGCATCTGAATTGTCCCGTCTGCCCATTTTTTTTCGGTAAACAAAAATCATTATTTTCAATTGAAATTCAAATACTCTTTGCTGATATCGGTCATCTGAAGCTTTTGATTGTATCATCTCTCGGAAATCCGGTAGGGCCGTCGTTGTCCGCTGCATGCAAAACTCGCTGGGCCCGCGGTGCCTTTTAGTCTATTGTAGATTGGTAGGGGTCCTCACTGTTCCGGCTTTGTCCCCCCTTCGTACCGTGCCAGATTTCACTCAATGTCGCGCGTACCATCGCCGGCCTGGCTGGCGCTCGTCGTGGCCCTTCTCCCATGATTCATGGTCCACCGCCAAGCGCGTCTCTCCGACTGTAAAAGCCTCAGGCCTTAAAGTCTTCCAGCCCATCCAGAGCAATCACAGCTCAGCATTTTCGCAAATCACTCCACCCGATTCCCTCCGATGGCTAACCAGCCCGTGCAGAGCCTGACCCCTTGGACAAATTCACACCCGTGATATCATCTCCTAACGCTCAGTTCCAGCGCTTTCTGGTTGTTCAAACGGGTTCGTAGTTGTCGGATTTGAAGAGGAAGCTTGACTCTCTTGTAGTCCATCTCCGAGTAGTCATTCTCACCCGGTTCCCCCGTAAAAATGTCTCGTTCAAAATCGTCGTCGTTCACTTTCCTCCAACCGTTGCCCCGGCTGACATCCTCACCCCCCTGACAATATCCACCTGTGTGGATCCGCCTATCCTGACTTTCGTTCCGGCCCCAGGCGCTTTCTCTCTTCCCTTTTCCTTCTTCCACTGCCGTCCTGTCTCGTGCTGAGCTCCGTATCTCTTTTCTTTAAACCTCCCATCAGCCTCTTTCTCCCTTTCAACCATCAACCATCTCCCCTCACACAACCATCACAATGGCCTCTTCTCGTGTCTTCGCCTCCCGCCTGGCCTCCCAGATGGCCGTCAAGGCCGCTCGCCCTGCTGTGCGTGCTCCCGTCGCTGCCGCCAGCAAGCGAACCATCTCTGGTAAGTTCTTGATGCGGCGAAAATTTTTCTTCAAGCTCAATTGAGCTCGGTGCCGAACCCGACTCGATCGAAACTCGCCCATCATGATCAATGATCAATTCGCTCACAATCGATTCAAGGCGCCAGCCCCCTCCAGGCCATGAAGCGCCAGACTCTCCTCCAGGCCACCAGCCGCAACGCCTTCCAGGTCCAGCGCCGTGCCTACTCCTCCGAGATCGCCCAGGCTATGGTTGAGGTCTCCAAGAACCTGGGTATGGGTTCCGCCGCCATTGGTCTTACTGGTGCCGGTATTGGTATCGGTCTCGTCTTCGCTGCCCTCCTCAACGGTGTTGCCCGCAACCCTGCCCTCCGAGGCCAGCTCTTCTCTTACGCCATTCTGGGTTTCGCTTTCGTCGAGGCCATCGGTCTTTTCGACCTGATGGTTGCCCTCATGGCCAAGTTCGTAAGTCAATCCTCATTCATAATCGTGACGACATAGCAATCTTCCGGCACTCGCTAACCATTTCCCCACTTTAGACCTAAGTTATTTCCCGGCCAATTGGGAAGGCTCGTGCCGAATGATCGAGTCCACGATACGGAGGAGGCTGCTGAGTGTCGTGCATTGTACCGTGTCTTGAAGATTTTGACGTGGATGCACTTGCCACCAGCTTGCACGATAGAGGGGAGGTTGTCTTGTAATAGACGGGATAGAGAACTGGGAGGAACGTTAGTCATAGGCACTTTCCTATGATTAGAGTTGGGGAAATTCTGCATATTTTCCTCCCAGGGACCGATTTGTAAAATAAAAAGCCTCATTCATCCCGCTTCTTCCAATGCAAAAGGATTTTTCCTTGTCTGATCACCAAATGCTCAGCCAACGTAAAAGTGCTTTGTGAATCAGTTCTGACTTGGTGACGTCTCAATTGACTTTGAATTGATGACATCTTATCAAATAGCTCTTGATGCATATAACAGCTGCTGCTGACATGAGGCATTTGCTTTGCTTGAGCTCCCGTGGGCCGGTGCCGGGGGGACTCCTCTTCGCAGCTTAACCGAATTGACCCGGGCCTGGCCCAGGTTCGTGCCATGGCGGTCTCCCTCGAGGCTTTGATGCCTGTGTTTCAAGGCAGGAGATTTCGATCGAAGTCTCTGCGCGATATGGAGGAAACACCCCACACGGTGCAAAAGTCGTTGACGATAGCGTGGGTCGCTAGTCGTAGTGCCTCACGTAAACCAATCGGGTGACATAAGAAAGCTGTGAGGGTGGATCAAGAAAAGATTCAAATGGCCCAGGGGATTGATAGTGGAGTGGCAGAGAGGTATGTAAGGAAACGCAAATCCACTTGACGATAATTGTGATGGCCGGATTGATCTGAGAATTAGTCTCAATCGTCCAGCAGGTGTATGCCAGGTCGATATACAACCAACTTGGAGAGACCGATTCCAAGAGCCCTCGAACTGGTTAACGATTCGCTATAGCCACAAGAAAAGGTGTTCCTGACGACAGTGCTAATTATCGTGGCCACGTCTGGTGCGTGGTCTTACTATTTTTCCGACCGAGACGAGCGAATATCTGGACCAAGGTTCGACGAGGTACCCCGAACGAGAATGCGCAGTCTTCGAACCGTACGACAAAGCTACAGCAAACCCAGAAGGTCGTGTTGGCGTGCCAAGGGAGAACGGCCGTTGATGTTGGAAGAGGGTGGATGTCGCATGCTGGATGCATAGGCGGCGACATAACAAGCGGTCGAAGAAACAGAGTTCACAAGGCAAGGCCATGAATCGACTTTCATGAGACCAACGTGTTACATGACGAAAACCCTCGAAACCTCTTGAACAACAGGCAGCAAATGACAGATCCAGGCATCCTAGGGAGATTCGAAGCTGAGACCGGGGGCTAGTTCAAGTGAACATGAGAAAGAGACGGTTCGGACCATGGAGTCGGCATATCTACCATCCGTGATAGTCCAACGTCGATTTGCATCTCTGCTTTGAGTCGACAAGGGCATACAATATGTCGGAATATGGGTTGAATGCTTGATCTCCATGAGATGAAATACTCCCAATTCGTGGGAAGAACAATCAAGTTCAAATTGAACGAGAAGAAAGGAGACATCCGGTCACTAACCCGGATGTAGCGTCATGCTGGATTTCTTTCTGCGTAGATAAGGAGACAACGTTTTTCTGGATTGGTATTAGTATACCACGATTGGACTGCTCGTTATTCGTTTTCAAGTCCTACCTTGACTTTCTTAATAGATCGTCGTGGGTTCTAACCAAGGTCCACTTGACTCCACTGTCGTTAAAGCTGGCGCGGTTTTGCCGGTATAAGTCGATGGAAAGCTGCGACGACATTACAACTCGAGCCCCGGCACTGAGTGATTGAACGACACCAACAACATTGAAGAAAGGGGGAGTAAAGGAAATAAAAACGCTGCATCTTGGGTGGCATCCCGTTCCTTGGTTTCCCCTCACTTGGGATCACATGACCTGCGACTTTCCTGGCAACACGACCCCCTCTGTCAAGCCATTGTGTCACATCACGAAGGAGGACCAGGGCATGGCGGACAATTGCTGCATACCGAATTCAGAGTGCGGCGGCGCAGCTGAAGGCGGTACGGGGGGCCCGGAACCCTTGGTTCTGGGGGACTTTTTGGTGACTTGCTTCGGCGTGAGGAGAGGTGGTAGCTGTCGACAAAGGGTCGTGTGAGAGGATGTTGGTGCACAGTCAAGGGAAGTAGTTGAAGAAGGGAGGTGAGCAGAACAAAGGGTAGGTCCTCGAGGCGGTTGCTGTTGACAAAGCCAAGTTCTGAGTAATGCCGCGGCGACAGAGGGAGATTATCCGAGTCACAAAGTGAGGGGAAGGAGACGCCGTGGCTGCCGGAGGAGATGAAGGGGGCAATCAGCCGGAAAATGTCTTCTGCATTTGGCAGGCAGGCCTGTGTTGGATGGCACCTTCCCGTTTCCTGCCGCTGGCTATGCCACCCTCCAATGTGCCAACTGAGCCGTCAGCAAAACCCAAAAGGACGCGTATGTATTGTGATTTGTCAATGCGCAAGGGGAGAAGACACTACTCTTGGCCCCGGGTGCTTCTTTGGGCTTTGGTGTATAAATGATGATATCTTGAATATCCTGTTCTTCTAAGCAATAACATTCTCACGCGACAATGTTGTCCTGTTCTACTTGCATTGCATTTCGCTTCCAGCTAAAACCGGCAGTTGCTGCGCGTTCTCAGTAACCACGAAAGCGGGGAAAGGTGGAAAATCCGGGGAAGGGAGCAAGGAACGCGGGAAGTCTCTGCCCTTCCGTTGTGGAGCTCTTTATGCTAGGGTGGTTTTTCAGCGCCCCATCATTCGATTTATATGTGCAAGTGTTTCGATAAGAATCGACTCGTAGAAAAGGGATGTATACAAATTTCATGTAGAGTTACAGTCGTCTCGGGATCAGTCTATTATTTCTTTTGCTCAACCGTCTATCCATTCGGCAAATCATAGATGCCCTGTTTATTTCCTCGTATTAACCTGCATACCTATCACAACACGTCACCCTGGCCCTCTGTCTCAGGTTCTCACGCTGCATTAGTTGGCCGGCATGAATACCAAGACCAGACATAAATATTCAACTAATCAAATATTTACGTTGTGTCGTAGCTGTGCCCCGAAACTCCTGCTTCCGTATTGGTTACCCGATACCTCCCTCAACGCCTCAACCTTACTTCTTGAATGTCGCACTGCGCTCTCCCCGGACCGGGGGCGCCTTGCGGGCCCCCTTGATATCAGTATCCGCAGATTTTGAGTAGGGATCAAACACCCGCTTCTTGCCCTTGGTATCTGCACCGGTACCATTCGACTCCCTGTTGGCGTGCAGCACTGAAGTAGCCTTGCTGTAGTCGAAGGGCACAGCATCAAACTTCTTGGTCTTGTCGTCCTGCTTCTTTTGCTTCTTTTGTTTCTTCTCAGCTTTGCGGGCTTTCTTGGCTTGTTGTTGCCGGAGTCGTTCTTCTTCCGCCTTTTTCTCCTGCGCCTTGCGTTGCTTACGGCGAGCGGTTCTGGACGCTGCCTGTTCGGGCTCGTCCTCAATAGCAATAACCCCGTTGTCCTCCTGCATTTCCTCATCACTGTCCGAATGCGATGACTCCGAGTCTTGCTCACTCGAGTCAGATTCTTCTACCGCCTGTGACTTTCGCTTTTGCCCCCTCTTCAAAGTAAACTCCTCATCATCCTCTTCAACTTCAGCGGTATCAGCTGCAGTCTCCACATCCACGGCTTGCTCAGGAACGATGGCTGCCTCATCGGTGGCTTGATCGTGTCGAACGTCTCCCTCAGTCGAGCCTTGTTGTACGAATTTCTGCCAGGGGAAGGGAACAAGGTCTTCCTGCGTTTCTGATGGCCGGATCGAAAGATCCCACTGAGAACTGATCGGCATGTCACCAAATAACTGTGACCGGGTCAGTCTACTGACAGTGACCTCCCCATCGAGGTCTGGTAACCTTGTTGTCTTTCTGGCTGCAAAAGGCATTCCATCCCGTTGCACAGTGTCTGGTGCCATTGAAGTAAAGAAGTGAAGCAAGCTGGGGCCACCTTTTGCCTTGGCTTCTCTGATTCGTTCCCAGATCTCGTTGAATCGAGGCCTTGTCAAAGATGCGCTGAGAGGGAGCAAGCTGTGAAGGGCCTTTGCGTCAGGGGGGTTGAGTCGGGCGATGTCGGCAATATCCCTACTGCTGAGGACGTAGTTGGTACTCTCGTCTTCCTTTCTGGCCGTGTCATCTCTCCATTTCCACAAGGCCTTGAACACGGCGAATTGTTCACTATCAAAAGCAAGGTGCGAGTTCTTGAAGACGTATACATACCAGCCACGAGAGCCCTCGCCAGTCTCTTCGTCATAGCCGGGATGTTCGTAGCGAGAAAGTGACTGCTCCCTTGATTTCTCAACGGCTCGGCCTATGTAGTCTTTGTCGAGATTGGCTTGATCAGAGGCAGCAACAAGCTCGTTGCGTACTCGATCATAAATGTAGAGCAGGTAGTGAGTATCTGACCGGGCGTAGTACATCATCTCTTCAGGTAGCGGCCTGTTTACGAGTTAGTTGGTGGTTCTGAAGAGTTTTCCCTTGGCAAACACACCGTATTCTCCAGTCTGCTAGCTGGTATTGCTTGTCTGCGTCAAAGTTGACAAACTTGGACAACAAAAATGCTAGACTCTTTGCCGGGTAGTGCAGCTGCTCGCAAGCAAAAAACGTATCGAAAAGGCCATTTACGTAAAGACCCAAATCTCGCTGCAGCCACACCATATCCATGTACGCGCCGTGAAAGACCTGCTGCGATTAGCGGTGATATCTGGTATTTAGTTCCGATAAACACACCTTGACAATACTGGGATCGGTAAAAACCTCGTTCAAAACCTCAAGTTTGTGGCGCCAGGGCTGCAGTGTATCCACGATCCAATCCTTTTCTCGTGTGCTAATCTGCATGAGTGAGACAAGCCCGATGTAGGTCCTGTAATCATGATGTTCCAAATCTACAGCAATCTCTTTCGCCTGTTTGAGTTCTTCTAGCATCTCAACAACACCTTCGTATGTGTCGACGAATGTCGCCTGGGTTGTTTCGACTGGTTGATACATGATGGGCTCGGCTTCTTTGAAGACTCGTTTTGGGTAAATCAGACGGATAATCTCGTGCTCGTATGGGTGCTGATATCTATAACATCAAAGTTAATGATTGGATCCAATGCCAAACCTCCTGTCTCTGTCAAGGATCGGGAGTTTATGCGCTGGAATTTTCAAAATGGACGTACTGAGGTGTGCCTGTTTCATTGGGTACCACTTGAAGGCTTTCCTCCAAAGAGACGCTGGCATTCGGTTTGGATGTAAGGATTGGCTGCCATGGAGCCGGGGCGAAGTTGTCGGGCTGTCGTTCGAACAGGAGTTGAGGCTTGGTGATGTTGGCGTTCCGAACAACCTTGTTTGTTGACTTGGATTTCTTAGGTTTTGTCGCCTGAAGAGTAAGGCGTTAGTTCAAGCACCGAAACAATGACAGATTGACTTACAGAATCGGGTACGGGATGTTCTTTCTTTTTTACAAGCCCTGTATACTCATCCAATGCCGTGTCGGCTTTCTCGAGCGAAGAATCGACGACATCAACGACCCCCCCCCAATTCATCTCGATATCTTCCACATCCTCGAGCTTGGGCGCCTTGACTCCGGATGCCTTCCCAGCAGACTGCAGCAGCCGTGTAGAGAGTTGAAGAATTCGGGACGTTCTATCGTCCAGCTGTTGGCCAACATTGGGATTGACAGTGCGCTGAAAGCTGAGGTCTTCGGCGGCGATTCGGTTGACGGTCTTTACCGTTGATACAAGTGATTTCTGGACATTCTCCTGGAGCGATTTGAAGTCCTGAGATGGCTCCATGTTTGCGACAGGAAATGCGCGTTGCGCAGGCGGTTGACGGCTTTGTGTTGTGGTTGCGATGCGACATCAATTCTCGAAAAATTCCTAAGCTAGCTGATAGTACGTCTTTGTATGCTTATCGATAAGATAAGAGACTCAAGCCAGCAAAGGTGGAAAGGTAAGTAGTAGCGAATATTAACAAGTACCAACAATGAGAATGTACAAGAAGGGATGAATCTTGCAGAATAAAATGCGACCCCTTAGGTAGTGTTAGGTAGGTAGCTACCAATTTTTCCTTCAAAGAAGAAAGTGCACCCATCTTCGTAGTGCATTCACGGAAGTCAATTCAGTTCCATATTGGAGTAATAAGCTTGCCGTGTCAAATACCGCGATAATTCGAACTCGCTCAACCAAGTACACAAAGTCCGTTTCAATAAACTACTAACCTATTTGAACTAAAGATAGGCATATTACGTCCTTACCTAGGTATAAGTACTTATTAAGAAAGCTGGGCGACTACCGGGCCGACGGTTATGCGCATACGGCTATTATAAGGCTCGCAAGGCCTCAAGGGTTGCGGTTCAAACAAATCCTATTTCCTTTTTAAGCTTTCTCTTGACTTTTAGACTAGTAGATTAGGTATAACTAGGCGAAAAACGTTCAGGACATTCTGGTCCGGCCAACAGACCTGACTGATCAAGGCACAAGCATGGCCATGTCCTCGCCATCGATTGGTTCTGTGATAGGTAGTGAAGTCCACTTTACTTTGTGGGTTGGTTGAATATCTGATAATGGCGCAAGTCAGGCCTAGTAATATTAGTCGCATTGACATGGTTGGCATTGGATGAGGGAGGCGGTTTCACTCAGTTGCGGTTGGAACTTAGACAAAAGCTTCCATGAATGCGTCACTTTTCGATCAGAAGAATGCATATGGTTTAATATCAACAAATTCCAACACGACCAAGCTTTGAATCATGCGTGTGGGGACTAGCTCGCTCTCGGCCGGTTTTTTTTATCACCCAACAGTTGAATTTAGCATACATACTTTAAATAAACAAGAAGACAGCGTCCGTCATCTCCGTATGTGATGACCGATGAAATCGATCCCGTCTCCGGAAGCACCTCTGGACCATGCTCCGGGATAAGACTGAGAAAATGCGGGAAACACCAGTAGTAAACGCATAAGAGTGAAGAAGCGCAGTTTGCGGTTTGACTTTGGTTCGTAACTGGATGCTCTCAGTTCCATTTACCGATGAAGATGCAGAACCTCGTGGGCGGGTGACAGGAGCATGTCGTATTGGACGTGGTGTTCAAAGTACCTGCGCCTGGCTATTGATGTATGCCACCCTCCATTTCCAAATTCGAAGAAAACGGCCCGGATCTGGATATCGAGCGAATAGGGATAGGTAGACTTAAACCGGTAAGCGGAAGCTATCGGCTTGAGGATTGCTCAAGAGTCAGTCAGATCAGGTGCATGCATTCTGAGTTGAACAAGTATATGCGACAAAAGGATAGGTACTTTTTATTAAGATTCATACCTACCTAGGTACTAAACATGTCGATTGTTAGTTGTTAGTGCTTGGTGATCCCACCCTGTCTTTAACGGTTGACAGCTGAACTGGACTAGACACGAGAGGGAAGATGCATTAATTAGCAGCTGGTATCTAAACAAAAAAGCATTAAGGTTTGAGTAAACTATGCCTTACAAATTTCAAAATCCACCCAAACTCCTCGACAATCGGACCGCATTGTGATATCGCGACACTTCTCATAACCTCTCCCCTTCTCTCAAATCACCCATGACATGTATACTAGAATGGTTCCTTGTCTAGTAAGGCGCGTTCACAATGTCATCCTTGCCCAGCTTGTATCGACTGCTCTGCGGAGTTCCAATGCGACCAGAACCTCTGCGCGAATCACTCAATCGGATATCACCAATAATACTCTCGCGTGTGGGTTTTCGCAAGCTCTGTTTAGCCACCATGTTGACTTCATTGGGTAGGGCAACGATGACATTCTTGTCCGAGCCATACTTGAAGTCATCAGCCTTGACCTCCTCCTCGTACCGCTTGATCTTGTAAGCAGCCTTCATGCCTCGCAGAACACGCTTCAGGTTCCATTCGATGATGTAGGGACCAGTGGCCGTGATGATGCTTGTCTCCTCGGAACCCTCACCGGTGTTAAACTTAGCCGGTGTAAATGAAACAGGCTTCCCTGTCTCATGGTAGAACTGGGCAACATGCTCAGGGGTGAGTGCCAGACGTCGTGGATGGGGCTTGTCGTTGGCCGCGAAAGCCTTCTCGAATCCAAGCTTGCCCTCATTCTTGCCCGTCTTTTGCTGGGCATCGACAAGGAGAATGTAGTTCTTGGTAGTACCTAAGATCCACCGACCATCGGCGGAGACGTCCATGCCAGTAATGGGGTCACCAAGAGCGGGAAGTTGGGTCTTGGCACGGATTCCAAGACGATCAAATAGTCGGATGTCACCCTTGTTGCTGGCAACAGCGATGTAGCCCTTCTCAGTGGTTGCGAGGGCGGAGAAGTCGTTCTTTGACGCATACTGCTTCATGTCTATATCGACAAGTTTGTTACCAGACAATCGAGGATCGACTCGGTAGAGGGCATTATTCGAGACACCCAAAAAGGTCTGCTCGGATGTCATCTGGGCAAACTTGTTCTCAGGCGCAAATGTAACGACGGGAATGTCGTCGTGTACATTCCACTCATCGACAACCTTTCCATACTCAAGATCCATGCGATACAGCTTGGTGGGATCTATCTCGTTCTGCATAATGAGGTCGCGGTCCTCGCTGTGTAGCATAACCTTTTTCGGGTTCATGAGTTTACCACCAGGAGTTGTAACCTTGGAAATGTTGGTAGAAAACTCAAGGTGGTTGTTTGGTGTATGCTTGAACACGCCGATCTTGGATCCACGGACGACAAAGGAGCGGTCATGCTTGTAACCAACCGCCAACTGGGAGTTGACTTCACCATCGGCGTTCTTGGGGAAGCTGCTGTCGTTCTCCTCGTCACTATCGTACTCCTCATCTCGGGCACGGTCATCCTCAATCTCTTCTTCTTCCTCTTCTTCTTCTTCCTCTTCGGTCAAAGGAGCATCTTCCATCGTCAAATCGCCAAAAGAGTCAAGGACGTATTCGCGCTCCTTGTCTTGCATTTTGGTCCATTTCGTCTCATTCAGTCTTTCCCAGATAGCTTGCATGATGGCTTCCTGGAATTTCTCCAAGGTTGGCTGGTCTTTGAAACGCAGAAGCCATGATCGTGCCGTGCCGTCATTGCTGAAGTGGTTGAAGACAAAGGAGAGATACTCAAAGTCGAAGACAGGGTTGAAATCGGCGACAACAGGCGTGCCCAGCCATGCCTTGTTGCTTGACTCGATTTGAAGCCAGTATTCCCATTTGCCTACTTCAGAGACTTGAGCGACGACTGATTCATCAACAAGGGCAAAATGGCCAGGTTGGGGGTCGAATACGTGCAGTTCGGCTGTCACCGCAGCGTATATTTCCAAAGCCTCGGGAGGATTGTTGGCATCGGGCCCAGTCAAGACAGGTGCTTCGATCTCTTGCTCAGGAACGACAACAGGCTCCCGCTTCACGCCAGAGTTCGCTGTGTTCTTGGACAACATATCGTCGACTGATTCGATGGACCGAGCTAGTGTAGGGCTGTGGAGAGGACTGGCAGGTGGAATAGGGTCCTCTTCCTCAAATTCGAATTGTTGCAAGTCGTGTTCGGAAGCGGTAGCGTTGGGCTTGCGATACTTGCGTTCGTATTGGCACTCTTGAGCAACTCTCACGAATTGCTGTACTTGGGCCGATGAGACGGACACGTCGCAAACAAACTGGAAAAGATCGCCTGTGTCACCGCTGAGGTCCTTCCAGGCAAGAACTTTATCGCCGCTCTCTCGGATCTCGAACCGGAAGTGTAGAGCCTCGTCTAGGAGAAACGTTTTCTCGTCTTTTTCTGAGGCGAGCGCGTCAATCTCGGCTTCCTCGCCTTCTTCCTCGGCCAGGAGTTCTGCTTCGCCTTCTTCGAAGACCCGCTGAACAACGAGTTGGTACTGGAATTCTTGATTGGTGCGGCGGATGCGGATGGCGGAGTCTCTGAAGATAAGTTCAGAGTAACCCTTTGGCGATAACGGTCGAACGAGGTAGAGTTGGCCTTGGGGCAGCTCAATCAAAGCTTCCTGTGTGCTTGAGCCGAAAATGAACTTGCCGACTGCGAGAGAGCGGGGTGTTAGCTGACTTATACTGCTGGTTGGAGAAGAGGTAACAAAAAGAGCAAGGGTTATGTAGAATTAAAAAGAGAGAGTAAGACAGACAAAGAGACCGGCCACGACCAGGGTCAGTCGTTTCTGGCCCTTATGCTGAAGATGCAGATGTTGGGTCAAAGGGAAGAGGTAGGGATGATGCGGGGCTGCTACTTACTATTTCGTAGGGCGAACATGCTGACACTGGAAGCAAGTGCCTTGGGAGAGAGAAAGTAAGGAAGGAGGGGGAGGATGTGCGGTGCAGCACTTGCACGGTGGTGGTGGTGGTTATTGTTGTTGTTGTTGTTGTTGTTGTTGTTGGCTCTGAATTACGAAGTCGCAGCAGCGCAGGCAGGTTTCCCTAACTTTAGAGAAGGAAGGAAGGAGAGGAGAAGAAGGGAGAGTTAGCGATGCTGTCTGCACGACGAACTAACTAAAGAGTTCCGGGCTGTGACGTGACGATAAGACACAGGCAGAGCAGGCAGAACCAGCTCCTTCCTTGTCTCTGTCTTTGTTGGCGCAGGTAAGGTACAGTAGGCAGGCAGGCAGGCACCTTCCCGTGACAGAGGACGGCAAGAGATGTGACTGGCCAACGACTTGGACGATATCAAGCTAGAGCGTAGGAGAGAGAAGAAGCTGCGTCATAACCAAAGGGATGTACAGTTTGGAGAGAAAGCCCGTGACTGCCTCCCGTCTTTTTTTTTATGTGTACTTTCCCTCAAATAAACTTGGTTGTGAGGGGTGAGGAAGGAGGGGTCTTTTTCGCCACAACGCCACTGAGGCTAGTGGATGAAGCTTGCGATAGTTTAATTACCTGACACCCTAGAGACAACGAGGTTGTCTGAGGGACGGAACTCTTACATGCATGTTTGGAGAGAGAGATGGATTGTGTTGAACATACATATTGCAGTATCTCATATCGAAACAAATTGATTTGGGGAACTAACTTGTCAGGTAAATTGCTGGCAATATCACAACCAGATACTCAGGCATGGGAACACACAAATTTTCATGCAATTAGGCGTCTTACATGTTTCGTAGTCCAAGATAACAAACAACTCTAACCAAAACAAATTTGTCCAAAAGGGTCCTTGCTCAGGCTAATCAAAGCTCACCTCCAGCTTGAGCATGGATACCTTCTACCTTCTCTTCCACTACAATCTCCTCCTCATTCAGGTGACGGTCAGCCCCTGATAAAGGAGTATCATCTGGGCGGGAGATCCCAGCAAAGTCGTCTGCGACCAGCCGCGCCACATTCTTTCCCATCAAAGCGCTCGTCTCCATGCATGAGATGAAGCTTTCAATACCGGACGTGTAGTAAACACCCTTTCCAATAACAGGATCCTCAAACGTGACACGAGGCAGCTCGATGGGATAAGAGTAGAAAGCATGGGGGTAATACCATGAGATGGCCTTGAATGTGGTCTCCTTGACCTGTCCCTTGCTGGATATGACTGAATCGGGGATCTCAGTACCCAAGAGTTTGGTCAAGAACTCGGCTGTGATGGCCTTGGGCGAAAAGATCTTGTAGACGCGCTCCCTTTGACCAGTCTTGGGGTTGTCGCTATACTTCAACGTGCTGATGGAATAGAATCCAGTACGGCCAACACCTTCTGCCCCTTGCTTTGCTTCTTCGCCCTCGCCCAGGGTTGTGTACACAGTAGCGGGTGCCTTGGTTCCAGACTTGAGACCAAAGAACTCGGGGCTGAGCTCTAAAGGCGACGTGAAAAGTGTAACGTGAAGCTTGGTATAGGGAATCTCGTCGATCTTGCGGTCGAGAACACCCCCTCCGGCCTTGATGTTACTGAACTGCCATGGGTTGGCAATGATAACTTTGTCAAATTCAACTCCAAACTGCTTGGGAGTGTCGGCCTTCGAGTTGGCATCCTTAGTCGATATGGTGTACTTGGGTGAGGATGACTGTGCTTTCTTTTGGGCTATTTCGATAGAAGCCACAGTCGTATTGCGATAGACTGCAGCTCCGCTTTCGATGGCCATGCCTTCAAAGATCCGCCAATTTCCTGTCTCGATAGACATGGCACCATCAGTCGCAAGAGAGACCTGGTTTTAGTTAGTGAACGAGTATGTGGCACTTATTCAAGGTATAACCAACCATAGTCTCCAGTCCATGAATATAGGCCAAGTTTGAAGCGTAGTTGACTCGGGTAGCTACCTGGAGGATCTCACGGGCGAAGAGTGGACTAATGTTCTACGCAAGATTAGCCATTGTCAAAGTCATCTCATGAACGACTCACTGCTTCGTTCAAGACCTGCTCTCCAGTAAGGCCAGTAATTCGGTTCAAGCCTGACTGTTTAGCTCTTTGCGATAGAGACTTGAAAGGAAAGTATGGCGCTTCATAGAGTTTGAGGAACTCTTGCACCATGCCATCCACGATCTTCTTGACCCTGTATGGCGAGAGTCCGTATCTCCAAAACATCTTGGCCAGGTCCCATCCACCCCAAGACCCCTCCGTCGTCTGAAAGACAAAGCTGGTACCATCCCATATGGCCGTGACGTCGTCCTTCTCGAGTCTGTGAGGCTCGCTTACTGGAAGCTGGAAGCGTCTGCTTGCATTGACAAGAATGGGGTTGGCGCTGACAAAGATTGAAGCGCCCAATTCGATAGGTTGGGCAGGGTCGTTATAGGCGGGAACTGTCAATGAACGACCGCCAATTCGATCCGTCGTTTCGAAGATGGTGATATTGACGGCGAGATCCTCCTCCATGGCATATCTCCGCAAGTGGAATGCCGCTGACGACCCTGCAGCACCGGCTCCTACGGCTCAAGTCAGCTTTCGTTGAAGATAAAGAGATGTATGAGAGCACATGGCAGTATTTCAAGCTGAACAATTCATAATCGTTCTGGTGATAAACTGGTGTACTCACCGATAATAGCAACATTCTTGACATCGTCAGCTCCACACGGCACACTCGCCAGTGCACCAAGTATGGCCACTCGCCAAGGCCACGAAAGATGCATCCTGTTTCAGGATAATGCAATCGATAATCTGAGCGACTGAGGGAGAGTGTTTACCAGAGAAAAGATCTCAGCGCAAAAGTTCACAGCGATGTAAGCACAAGCAATGACGACGTGGACGGGAGGGTGAGCTCATGTTGGTACATGGAATATCTTTTCACGTGACACTCAATTGAGGTGAAACGTTCTACAACAGACACGCTTCTGCTACAATAAACCAGGTGTCTCAAAGTAGTGACAATCACTTTATATCACTCTTATTCAGTTCACCTGGAGCGAGAGAAATAGGATATAGTGATGTTTGAATGGTAAATTTGGTATCTCAACATGGCACTAAGAGTCTCATTTGGTTCTTCCTCAAAACATCCAGAAAACAATCCACAACCAGGTTCACGTTTTTCGTTCGCAACCCTTCATCTCATAACCAAGATTACCCAGGGAATCATAATCCTTTCTCTCTAAACGCCAAGCTGAATGCAATGAACTTATGCAAGCCACCCAATATACAACCCCATAAAGACATAAACAATTGAAAACAACATGTAAAGAATATTTTTTGCTTTCCTTATCCGTATACCCTAAAACCCCTCAGAATAATCGTGAAACGTGGAATGTAAATGACAAAAGCATGAACCGAGCATAGGCACTTAAGAGCTTTCCTCGCTACTGCTGTAACCACTCTCCAGTGCTCCGGCGGTAGCAACAGAGCTGTTATCATGAGACAGCTCTGGACCTGCGCTGTTACTCTTGCTTGCACCTCCTGCAGTACCAGCAGCTGCAAGGGCACTGCTGGTGCGGCGTGCGGCTTGTCGAGATCGGGTTGGCAACGCCTTTGAGTCTCGGTTAACATCGTACATGCTCTCAACAGGCGAGTCATCAGGTTCGTCACCCTCCTCATCGCCGCTACTCAGATCAACGCCATCAGGATAGTCATCCGACTGACGCTGGACCGTCCGTTGTCCCATTAGATCCCGTAGTGACATGGACAGATCGAGATCATCTGACATATCGTCATCATCATCATCATCATCATCTGCTGTGGACTCGGTAGGGCTGAATGGTGGGAAGAAAATTGCAGGTGGTGGCAGAGCCACTGGTGTCAGTCGCTTGATGCGGCCTGACATGTACTCGATCTCGATGGGCAGAGGTTCGATGATCGGCAAAGACTTTGAAGTACCCAAGACTGGAGAGGAGGTTGACATTGTCGCTAGCCGGCGAATAATACCATCCGTGCTCTCGCTGGTCCTTCGGCAATTCATCTGTGTTAGTGAAGAAACATCGTCCTCCTTAGGCCTCTTGGTAGAAACAACTACCATGAAGTGATCTTCAGGAAGGACACCCCCCAAGCCGCATGGCTCAAGAGGATGATGCTGCATGTATTGCGCGTTGTCAGTCCATGTGAAGTCCAAGTCGATATCGCTCGCATCATCGGCGTCGTCTGTAAGACTAGGTGGATCCTCGCTATCCAAATCCATAGTAGTGCTTTGCTGGTTTGACAAGGGACCTCGATCAATTAATGGGCGATAGCTGATGAACGATCCAGAGTCTGATCGTCGAAGAGGAGATGGAGGCACCTGAAAGGTGTCTTTCTCCGCCTTGGTTTGACCAGATGCTTGCATCTGGCTAGTGGGTGACATATCACCTGGATCTCCAGACAAATCTGTGCAGAACGGAGCTCCGCTGTAGTAGATAATGGCACCGTCATGACGACGCTTCTTACGGCTGGATCCTCCAGAGCCACTCAGTCCCCATCTCGATTCACCAATATTGCTTTCCTCTGGAGGACCGAATGAAGAAACAGTCTCGTCAAGCGATGTCTGAGCACCCGTTGAATCCTGCTGCGCGAACAGTGGCTTGTAGTGAAAACTCTCGGAAGGCGCACAGAGCTGGGGGTCGAATTTGAGGCCGTTTTTGCTTGAGCTTCCAGATTGGAACTCATTACCTGTCGAGCGTCCCGTTTTCTGACGTTTGCGCTTATTCTCCGAACCGTCTTCGGTATCGTCGGTAGATGGACTCTTTTGGGAGTTATATCCGGAGCTGTCGCTGCTGAATCTGGTACCCTCGGTTCCACCTCGCCATCGAATTTTGCGACCGTCAGGTGAGAGCTGAAATTTCGTGCTGATTCCTGAAACAGCTGAGCGAACAAAATCAGGCGTAACGTTAATCATATGCAACTGAGCCAGGTTACACAGCAAATTCAAATAGACCCAGCCCTCTGCATCAGGGTGGACATCATGATAGTGCTGCTCGGATAACAACTCTGGAGGCACCAAGCCTAGATGGCGAATGTAATCCATATTCTCAGCTGGAACCTGGGCACGGTCGGGATCTAAATCACGGGGCCGTGTGGGTCGTTGTTCTGGCAGAGATGCTGAAGGAGGAGAAGGGTTTGTGCCCGAACCAGTGCTGTTTCCGTTGCCGCCAGACTCAGTGTTGTCTCCATTGGAGTTGGATGCTGAGCCATTATCTCCTGATCGACTCTTTTTACCAGAGTGTCCGGATTGTTGCTCAAGGGGAAGAATTCTCGCCTCTCTCGTTGGCTCCTTACCACTTGTTTGCAGGGCTGGTGGTTCGTGGATAGAAGCGCTAGGCTGAGTCTCCGCGACAACGGGCGCTAGAGCAGCAGAACTGTCACTCGGCTGCACGGGCTGTTTCTTCACCACGTGGCGACCGCCGATCTTTCCTGTGAATAATTGTTCTAGGCGACGAACCACGAGTTTCTTCCTCTCTTTATCCGTCATAATCATGTGTCGCGGGTACAATCCCTCGGGAATATCTCGAAGGTAACTCTCTACTGCCTCTGAAGACTTGGCCTGTGAGCCCATGCTGGGACGGCTCAAAGACGTACCCGAAGACTTGGCACCAGTTGACATGGAGGCGTAAGCAGAATCGGCTGGACGAAAGTTGGATCCTGAAGAAGACGATGCATGTTTGGATCCAGATCCAGAGTATGTGTTGTCCCGTGCGGCATGGCGGGACGACTTTTTTATGTTTTGTGATGATGAAGCGTCGGGAGATCCATCGAGACTGGCAGCAAAGTCTCGAAGCGTTGCCTCCAATTCTCTCTTCTTCTTTTTCGGTAATCCATGGACCTTAATCTCAAACAACTTCTCCTTTCGAAGCATATTAGGACCTGTATGCTTATACCGCTTGAGCTCTTCGCGAAGCTTTTGAATTTCTACCGTGAGGTCGTCGATAACGCTCCGGTAGTCGTCTGCACTACTGCTGTGTGCTGCATTGAGTTTTGGGGGCGCGAGGCGGTTGTTGTAATAGGGTTTGTCTTCATTTGACGAGTCGGATTCCTTTTGGAAGAATGGAGGGTCGACTGTCGCTTAAGTCAGTTTCCTATTCTTTTCAATGCAGATGATGCAGCTGCTTACCATCCATGACATTGTTGTCGAATGTGGCGGTCGGATTTTGGTTCGATTGATCAAACCATGTCTTGGGATCGCTTTGGCCAGTCTGATGGCTGTCGCCCGAGGAGTTACGTCGAGGTGAAGATGTTGAGGTCGCGTTGACGGCGGGCCCTGAGCCCTGACTAGCCTTGAGGGAGGCATCGCGGGCCAGTCGGTGGTGGCGGAGAGTAACGGAGTTTGCTGGAGAAGCTCGTCGAGGAAGAGGATGACCAGTCTTGGAAGAAGACGGCGGCGGTTGCGTCCCGTGTGAAGTGCTTTGATTAAGGGGCATTGTCTTTCATACAAATGGTGAAATTATTGATGGATAACTTAGCATTGCCCGAGATGGGAGACAATGAGCATGTCGAGTGAGATGGTTGTTGAGATGGGTTGGAGATAAACCCAAGGGTCCGACGATCCGTGACGTAGGGCCTGGAAGCACCTTGCAGCGGCTGAGAGCCTGAGCGTCAGGGCAGTTGTTAGTCGATCAAACATATACGGCAAAGCGAATTGAAAACAACGGGATGATGGTGGGTGTAGCAATGAAGGTTCTCGCGAGGCATAAAGACGAGCTGCTATTGGCCACGGAGAGGTCACCGATCGATCGATCGGTGCTTCATCGCCAAATGACGAAAGGTGATGAGAGAAAGGGTTACACGGTCTCAATGAGGAAAGACACCGTACTGGGGACACTCACCTTTGCACAAAAATGTCCTGAAAACAATCTAGACCTTCAAAGAAATTGTTTGGTAGGTACTCAGAGTTTATCTGATTCCAACAATTTCTTCTTGTAAGCTGCGAATGCTGTCAGGTCAGTGGCGGGGAATCGGATTTCCTCTCCGAAATCAGGTTTTGGGCTGCGAAAAAGGGCGTTCGATTCCAATCGAAAGGTGTCGCAACCGGTAGATGAGTTGAACCTGGATACAGGACGGCCTGTGTAGCAACGTAGCTCTTGTAAGCCAGATTCGTAGGCCAAATGATCGAGATAGTCGGCGAAGTCGAGACTGGTTGGTCGTATAGTACACTATTGACCTGTGTTTCTGATCGAAAAGAAGGCTAAGAGATGTGTCGCGCCTGGTCGACAAGCTGTGAATTGCTGGAATAAGGAGAAGCAGCCGCTCACTACCGTTCCACGGCGGCGGCAGACGGAGAGGAGAGGAGGGATATGGATAGAGGGGGTCGGACGATGTGATGAGAGATGAGCTGAAGAAGCTCGGGGTCAGAATCAAAGGATTAAGAAGGTAAACAAGCCACAAGTCAAGTCGGAAAGACCGTCCAGACTGGATACTTAACAGAAGACGGTATGGCTGAGGCTGGAGACGGATGGCAAAAGTGGGAGGTAAATGGTGGCAGTGGGCAAAGGGGAAGAAGGCATTCAGGGCCTCCACCAGCAGCGGAAGAGTTTTGTTTTGTCGCACTCCCACTCCCCAAAGGCCGCCAGGGCACCCGAGTCCCGGGGCGCGACGGCGGCATCGCAAGGCGGCGAAGGGTTGGGTTGAGTGAGGATTTGCCAGGTTGGGACGAGGATGCAAGAGCTAGCTAGAATACCAGATCGCGCCCTCATTGTTCCGATTTCCAAGTCGCTGGAGAAGCAGAGAGATCAGAGACCATCGGGCCCAGAAAAAACCAAAAAGCAGGGACCTCCTCTAACGGGCTCGAGTGGGCCGATACTCCGTACACACCTCCTTTTGGCCACGCACGCCAGCCTGCTCGTACTTTGTCCGCGGCCAAGGTCGAGGGTCAGGGTAGACTTTTACTCAGATCACGCCTCCCACTTGTCAGCTCGCTTACTCCCCGACTTTGTCTAAGTGCGGGGGCTAGCAGTGCACATCCAGCCAATTACGATGCTCCTGAGCAGGGGAGGAACTTGCCTTCCGCGGTCAAGTCCTCACGGAATTGAAGTTGCAGTCCCAAACAAACTTCTGTTCTAGCATTGGGGCTCACAAACCACTCCTGAATACTTTCGACAGTAGCTAAACCTCTATTTTCATGCCTTCATATCCCTTTTAATACGTTTTCACGGCCAATATTCCCATGCGTAGCCGAGATTTGCCAGTGGCCCCATTCTTACGTCAAGTGCACGACTCTAGGGGACGACAGTACTGCATCTAGAATAATTTCCCAGCATTGACAAAATTCGCAGAAGAGTATCGTGGTCCAACAAGAGTTCAGACCCTTAGAATAGGCCATGCCCGGTCCTTGATCTAAGTCCTCGCAGAATGTCCCTTCAATATATCTCAGTACGGACATACTGTAGGCTCAGTTGTTCACTTCAATATATGTTTAATAAAGATATATATTATAATTGTGCTATGGAGATATCTCCTTCTTGTTGTTACCCCTACAAGAGATAGGAGAGATCACATTATTTGAGCGTAGCATCCAGGCCCGTTCATCAGCTGCCCAATTGAGGCTCTCTGTGTTGCAGATCATTTCCCTTATGACGTCGATTCAAGTGCGGAAATTCAGGGTCCTTGCAAGGTTAACGCCTTGGTTGGAAACATTTCGACAAGTTTCTACGTCTCAAAGCGAGGCCTTGGATGTAACAAACTACGTAATGAGTAGCGCGAAGTACGAAAATAAACAAGACACTTGATGCCATGGAATTCAGGTTTAGTATTTCATATATTCAGCCAAAGGGATCTTTGATTGATAAAAGGTTTAGTCCCGAAGAATTTCCACAAAGAGGGTCTTGACCAGGGGAAAGTTCCCGCGACACCAAAAAAACCATCTCCAACATGCATGGTACCCATCAGGCACACCCCAACTCAATTCCCTGTGGCAACAGGATGCCAAATGTCGAGACCACATATCGAGTTCGCAGAACCAGAAGCAAAAACTCCGTGTCAAGTGGCAACGGCCTGTTCATGCGCGCTTCGCCACATCCTTGCTCGGATCTAAGCGAATGCATACCTTCTGATTGGGTAACTTGACGCTCCAACTCGGCCGGTTAGCTCTCGATCTCGAGGAAGCGCAGCGGTAGCTTGGATCGAACTCCACGGGACGACCCTTCGTGCAGCAGTGGCTGGGGATGGTGGTCATGTTGGACAAAGAAGGTTAGGGTCTGCCGACGACTGTGAATCCTTCCACTCCCTTGGCGACGTCTTCATGGTTGATTCTTGCAGTTCATGCCGATCAGTGTCCCTGAAACACGCACAAGATCGCATTTTTGGAGCCTTCTGCTTGTTATTCTGGCCAAGCACGATGTGCGGATGATGGGACTTTTCAACAATAACCATGTTGATCACCCGCTGACCGTCGATATCGCTCCGGGCCACCCACTTGACTTAGTCGATAAACGTTTGGCCCCTGGTGGGCTCGTTCGAGGCTTGTCAGGCACGAGGGCATGCCACCCTCCAGCATGATCGCGGGATGTGACCTGCATCTTGGTGTTTTGCTCCTCACAAAACTGTGAGATCTCGTTGGCTTTGCAGATCGATCTCAAACTGTATCACTCGGATCTCAACTTCCAGGACGATGCGGCTGCACAAGCATCCGAGCGTCCTGGTGCCTTCAGTTCGATGGGATGACCCCATCAAGGCTATGAAGCTAAGATTGAGGGCTCACAGCGCACGCACGATCTTTGCAACGTTCATCAAGACGGTGCTGACGTCCGTGATTAACCTCACCTGTACAAGTTGCCTACTGGCCGTCCAGTACCTATTGCATTGAGTCACCAGGCAGTCGTCCGTTGCAATCCATTACTCGTACGTTACGTCCCGTAGTGCTAGACAATGGGTCACCAAAGATTGAGCCAAGTCCTGTTGTTGATGCAGGACTCTCCACCACGTGCGATAGGCCGGCAGAGTTGGTCTCGATTGGGTCTCGACTCTTCTGATGTTGTTTATTCCCGCTCGATCTTCGGGCTGCTTGCTCTTCCTCACGATCGTCACCAAGATCAGGACCGATACGTACCTGTAAGGTACGGAATATCACCCTCCTTGCGCAATTCATCTCCAATCCACATCGCTGCTCTCTAGCTCCCGCAGGCTAGTCAATAGACCCTGGGCCGCCGGAGCGGGACCTCCGGTACCATCTCTAGACCGGGGTTGGAGACATGCTATCCGTCCCCTGGCGGCTTGAAACCGTGTGGTTAGACTCTGAACGAGCAGTCAGATGTGGCTCGTGAGGTCGCACAGATCTCAAGCATTGTGGGCTGGGCCAAGATCTCTGTCCACGAAGCAGATCTGTTTGAGGATGATGGAATGTCACCCGTCCTTGCTATTGGCCGAGTAACTTGCTGTGTGGCACAAGCTTATCGAGTCCTTCGAGAACAGTTGCCGAAGCCTAATCGAGCTTTTCCAGCAGCTTTGCTGTACATAGCCCACGATAAACCGTTGCGAGCGCTCTTCCTACCTACGATACATAGGTATACAATGACCCAACCTCCAGGTTGTCTTTTCGACGTCCGTGGTTCAAACAATTTAGCTAGCAAAGCATATGTCCAAGGCCACGTCCCTGCAGATCGCCCAATTGATTGAAACGCTAGCTTACAGTAGACTAGGGGCTTTTATGGCATCGGAACCTGTCAGACAGCCAATCAGAAGCGTCGGAGAGCCCTCCGCGTTCTAACTCGGCTGGCAATCTTTCGTTGTCCATCACACGTGACACCCATTTCTCCTCTTGTCAATAATATCAAGTTAATATGTCTAGAACCGCTGACTCTATACCGCATCTCGTATTCGCAATCATTGTTAGTTAGAATAATGCCACTGCTGCTACGGCCCGGCCACTAGCTGCGATATACGATGACCATGAGAGACAAGTAAAGTGCTCATCGACGAGGTAGCGGTGACTACTAGATACTATTAAATGCGTATGACTTGATTGGTAATGCCGATCTTAGGGAGCAGCTGCAATTCTTGTTTTATCGGGCCTTAAGTCTAACGGAATGAGCATCGGGCCCCGAGGCGCTTATCTCAATTTGATCTGAGAAGCTACCTACCTAGGTGAACCGTCATACTGCACTATGTATTCATCTTGTTACATTGTGAATCAATGCTGTAGAAGTTTAAGCTCTTGACTGACAAGTTGCTTCGTGCTAGCTACTGCTCTAAGTTTCTCCTTTCCTTAGCCAGGGGATAACCTGTGCGTTTAATAAATAGTCTTTATATATGACTTAGTCCTGCGGGCAGCGCAATTTCACAGCACGCTCGCAATTAAACAAATGTTCTTTTAAGGTGCCAAGGCAAGACCTGGTTATATCCCTTTCATACAGGTTTGGTGAGTCATGCAGGAAGGCATTTTGGATTACATGATGACGTTATGAGCTTTGGTATTGTGTTAGCTGGTGTTGGGCACGATGCCTTATTGTGTCCACGGGTTGAACAAAACAACTGTGTCATTACCTGCTCATAGGGTATACCATGCTGAAAGCGAGGTTCAATTGGGCAGGTAAGATTATGCTTCCAGTTAAATGGAAGCTAGGGCTGTGAAAACAATACTCAAATAGACTGCCCCTTACCCTTTGCTCAGTATAGGGTGGACTTCTGAGATATCATTTATTGATTAAGCTTAGCGTAGACTATTTAAATTAGATAGAACGAAGACTGGCTCTGGGATAGAAAAAAAATCCCGATGGCTTTGATACCAAGATGAAACATTCCGTGAGGAGAAGAAAGGCCGTGAACTCAGTACCTAGACATAAGACTCGGGCATTCCAAAAAATATTTTAAAGAGATAAGATTCTATTCATCTCTTTCTTTGTTCATGCATTTTACTTTTTTAACCCCATCGACTCTAAGTCTATCCAGTCGAGCATAACTTCTTAACCCTCCCCAACTCCAAAGCCATTGCATCGACTTGCCCGTAACAATAACCAACAGCCCACGGCCAGCGCTCAGCCATCAACAATTCGCTAATATCAACACCACTACTGCCACACCGGCGCTCATGCCTTTCTATTTTATGCGTATGCTCATCATCGTCATCATAATTAAGCCTTCTGGAGAAGGGACTTTCCAGTCATTTCCTCGGGCTGGGGCAGGCCCATGGCGGCGAGGACAGTAGGGGCAACGTCACCGAGGACACCCTCGCTGCTCTGAAGACTCCAGCCCTCGGGATAGTTGGCCATGAGGAGGGGCACCTTGTTTGTGGTGTGGCTGGTCTTGGGCTTGCCGTCGGGGAACTTCATCTCTTCAGCGTTGCCGTGGTCGGCGGTGATGAAGAGGACGTAGCCCTCCTTCTTGCAACCCTCGAGAATCTTGCCAATGGCCTTGTCGGTGGCCTCGCAACCGACGACGGCAGCATCGTAGACACCAGTGTGGCCAACCATGTCGGGGGGAGCAAAGTTGTTCATGACGAAGGGGAACTTCTGCTCACCCAGACGCTTGACAACCTGGTCGGCAACGCCATCGGCGGACATCTCAGGGGCAAGGTCGTAGGTAGCAACAGACTTGTTGGAGGGGACCAGGTCCTGGGACTGGTCACGGGTCTCAAGAGGGAAAACCTTCTCAACACCACCGTTGAAGAAGAAGGTGACGTGAGCGTACTTCTCGGTCTCAGCAATGTGCACCTGCTCAACGTTCTGCTTGCCCAGCCACTCGGCAAGGACATTGCCCATGTGCTGGGGCTTAAAGGCAATCTCGAAGGGGTAGTCAGTCTTGTACTGGGTCATGGTGACAAGAGGCTTGATCTTGGGGAACTTGAAGTCAGGAAGAACGGATCGGTCGACATCGCCGAGCACCTGGGTGATCTGGCGGACACGGTCGGATCGGTAGTTGAAGAAGAAGACGGTGTCGTCATCTGCGAGGTTGTTAGACGTTTTTCAACAGGATATGGGTATTAAATAATAGGCTTACCCTTGATGCGGCGATCATCACCACCGACAATGATGGGAGTAAGGAACTCATCCCTATCGAAATCACCGCCACGCTCGTATCGAGCCTTGACGGTAGCAACAGGGTCTTCAGAAGCCTCACCCTCGCCGTGGATCAGACCCTTGAGGGCAATCTCGAGGCGGTCCCATCGCTTGTCGCGGTCCATGGCAAAGTATCGGCCAACAACGGTTCCGATCTCACCAATACCAATCTCCTTGGCAGTGTCGACGAGCTCTTGCATGTAGCCGGCGCCGGACTTGGGGTCGGTGTCACGACCATCGCCGAAGAAGTGGATGACGACCTTGGGAACGCCGTATTCCTTGGCGGCCTTGAGAAGAGCGTAGAGGTGAGTTTGCTTGGAGTGCTGCGAGACAGTGTAAGTGGGAGTGCTTAGAGAGCGCGGAGATATAATGTTACTTACAACACCACCGTGAGAGACGAGACCGCAAAGGTGTAATCGGCCGTTGCCAGCAGCAGCGCTCTGGAAGGTCTTCTTGATGACATCGTTCTGGCTCAGCTCGCCGTTCTTGATGGTCTGGTCGATTCGGACAACGTCCTGCCACACAACACGGCCGGCGCCGATGTTCAAGTGCCCAACCTCGGAGTTACCCATGAGGCCCTCAGGAAGTCCGACCGCCAGCGATGAGGCCTCTAGCTCAGTGTAGCCCTTGGAATCCTTGTAGAGGGCGTCCATGACGGGAGTCTTGGCGTTGGTGATGGCATCGCCATCCTTGGGGCTGTCGGCAGAGGGAATGCCCCAACCGTCAATGACGACTATAAGAGTGCAAAAACAACATGATTAGCCAGGCGAGCTCCAAGTAAAGAAGGATAAAACACAAGACGAGAATCCAATCCGGCCGCGGCGTCTTGTGCGATGCCTGAACAGCTGAAGGAGCCGTCTTTGAGCATCGCGCTGAGGGACGAGCCATTGTAGCTGAGTTGCTATCGCGATCGCGGGGCACGGAATTGGGAGTTGGACTTGGATTTGTTGATGGAGGGGGCGGGGCATGACGACGTACTGAGGCAGGCCTTTTGGTCGGTCTTTGACATGATTAACTTTTTGTTGGGCTGATCTTTTCTTTCTTTTGTTGCACCAAAGCAATGAAGAAGAGAAGAGGAGAGAAAGGGAGTGAGAAAAATAAAGTAGAAGAAGTAAGTATAAAGAATATTATTAGGTCAAGATAAGGATAAGGAAGACGGCGAGTAACTCAGGCCTGTTAGTTTGAGTAACGGAAATGATGCGTGATTTGATGGACAGACCCAAAACCCGACTGATGATTTTGCAGCGAAACACGTTAGTTGTGGTGGGGGTTATGTCATGCCAGCTAGAGGCATGAGTCGCATTCGCACTGTGAAAACTCCCCTACAAGAGGGTGCTCATACCGTACAATGATGACCGCACACCGTACTGTCACCAAACGTTTCTCTCTCAGTCGGACCGGCGACTCAACAACAAACGGCCCATCGGTCCAATCGATCTTGACCATTCTCCCACCATCTGCGATAGACGAAGCTATTGCAGGACGTTTCTGCAAGGCTGATAGTGTCCACTCGGTCTATTTCCCCGAACTTGCCTCGTTTCTTCCTTTGTCTTGGCCAACAAAACGTGTGATAGCAGGAGGCTCTCCATCTCCCACATCTATCATCATACTACACCGCATCCACACCGGCCTCGTCCGATTTGTCTTCCTCCCTCCCGAGCCCTCCAGCGGTCAAAGCAGAGGCAGTCGTATCATAAAAACGACAGACCATGTCTTCGTCATCCGGTCCACACCCGCTGGCCCTGCCGCCCACCTTCTCCCCCGATACTCTTGACGCCCTCTCCGAGCTCTCCCTCGTCCTCGCTCGCGTCCGCGCCGGCATCCAGTCCTCAGCCGGCATCACCACCGAGCCTGCGCCAGGGACAACCAGTCACAACGCCTCTGGGCCTACCCTATCCTTCAAAGACGTGCCTGGCGCGACCGATGGCCTGAAACACAACCTGCAGCGTGCTCGCGCGCAGGTTCGCGAGCTTCCTGATATGGACCGGTCCATCGCCGAACAGAACGACGAGATTCGCGACCTTGAAAATCGCATCGAGAAGCAACAGGCTCTGCTCCAGCGACTGAGGGACGAAGCTACGGGAAGAGACAGAAAAGACGATATCGCCAGCGGTGACAAGATGGAGTCATAATAAGCAGGCGATATTTCAAATGATTATGGGCCACCCATGATGTTTTGGGTTGGGGTATTTTAAGGAATCATCTTGACTAATCAGCGTAGGGCGTTCGGGGTTTAAGATCAAGCAAAAAGAAGTTCATATTGATTGCGCTTTATCATCTACATATATCCGTCGAACATCGTATTCATGAGTGGCATAAAACATACAACATGGGGGTCTATCATAACCTATCGCCTCCGGGGAATACCCAGCTTCTTCAGTGTCTCCTCGACACTCACGCCAGGCTGACCAGGAACAACATCTCTCCAAAGCTCGTTGCTAAGCCTCTCGTCTTCTGACAGAGTGGTCCAGTTGGGACTGTGACCAGCCTTGAGCCACTTAAAGTCGTCCACTTGATCCCATTGATTCTCAGTTGACTCTTCTGCCTCTGTCTGCTGTTGTTTCTGTTAGTTAAAGCTGTGTAAATGAGACGCGGTGTCATGCTTACATATATGGCAGGCAACGGTGCAAACCGCATACCAGAGCAATCCTCAATGATGGGGTGGGAACCGCAATGCAGGTATATATCGACATTGCTGCATTCATGAATTCGCACTTGCCTAGCCACAACCACTATGGTACTATCAGACACTCCTGTGATGTGGACTGGGCCATTAACACGACCCCCGACGATGAGACTTTTGGTCACGTTCTTGATGGCAAGACCAGGGAACGCAGAGCCGGAGGCGGTTGGTATCGACATGTCGACAATGCAGTCATTGAGGTCAGTGAGGCTACCTGAGGAGGTGGCGCGAGCTGCTGAGGAGGGTAGAATAATGTGCAGTCCTGACTGGCCTGAGATACCGATATTCTTGGCAGCTGAGAAACTGGGCTTTCGGAGAGAAGAGGCACTGGGTCGAGCCATTTCCTCGTTATAGTTCTTGTATGTATCTTTAGAGGGCAATTCGCTGAGGGTATCCTCTTGGTTCGTTGAGAGGACGGTGGGCGCGCTCGAGACCCTAGACTCATCGTGCGTTGCCTTGATGCGAGAAAGACTTCCAGGACTGAGACGAGGGTCGTTCTCGGGAGCGCCCATGTCAATATGATCAGTCTTTGTGCGACGGAACTGGAACTTTGACTTTGGAGTGATTCTGTTGATTGTCTCATTAAGCTTGTCTTGCAGACCCTTGATGGTCTATGAGAATGTGGGTGTTAGTCGCGAAGGTCATGCATGGGATTGAGCCGGTTGTCTAACCTCGGAGTATTGCTTTCGATCATAAGAAGGGGTGTAATCGGCGGCATCAGACACCTCGTTTTGTAGCTTTGCGATGCTCGCCAGAATATGGTCAATGGCCTCTTGACGCTCGCCACCAACGCTGGTGATGGATGGAAGTTCATTAACCAGGTCTTGAATAACTACGAGGAATATGTTAGACATTATGCAAATATCTTGACCGTGAGGTCCAGTCTCACCTGTCACGCTGTCCAAGAAATGGTGATAGAATCGTTGCTTGGGATCCATGGTGGCCGACTGAAGAATGACCCGATGAATGGCAGCCCACGGGTCGGGTGAGATGGATGCAGCTTGAACCTGTGCTTCCATTGCGGACAAAGTTAATATGTATTGTTCTTCAATAAAGGTTGATCTTTTTCTCAATTTCTATTTGGAAGGAGAACACAATGGGCAAAGAGAGGAAAGTGAATAGATCAGCTGGGGGGACGTGCTGCGTAGGATATATATGATGCTCCGAAAGCGATAGCGCAATTGCCGCCATGGCAATATCAAGCTTGTATCACAATGTTGACTAGCTGGTGCGACCCTGACAGGGACACTTCAGAAGGGTTCGGGGCTGACGATGATATATATGCATGATGGGTTGAAGACGAAAGGAAAATTGCCAATCACTTACCAGGAAAGAGAGTAAGCCGCAGCAGTAGGCGTCAACCTGAGCCTCTAGCTTCTACTACCCCAGGAATAATGTGCTGTTACCCCTCGTTTCTGCACGACTTGGATGATGTTTCTTCAGTCTTCAGGGTCTAGGCATGAATTGTAATCGAGTTAGCAGCCGGCAGTGACGTCAATGCCACCTGATGGAGGGAAGACGCGGTTCAAGGTTGTGATGGGTGGAGTAAACGGTCCTGAGGGTTGCTGAAGACTTTATTCGAGATGGATGGACGGGAAGAATGGGTGGATGGCTCGGCAGGACAGGTATTCGCTGGTGAAGATATTGGCGGGTGTCACAAGGGCGTGGGACAGCGGTGACAGAGGAGTGAGTGCGCTGCAAGCGTGGTGTTGTTGTCAAACCATGGCACCACCGTGGATAGGTAGTCTCTTGAACACAATGAATACTGTACTGTAGTCGTCTGTAGCTGGGGTCGTTGTCAAAGGCTCCCAGCAGAGAGACAAGGAATCACTACCTACTATCGAAGTGGGCCGATCAGAAAGTCGAGAAACTCCCGATCGATGAGTTGGGGGACCCTTGAACATTCATTCAACAGGGAGGAGGGGAGGGGAAGTTGAACCGGAAAATATACCGATTTTGGCATGCCTTGTTTTTGGCACTGTGGTAGGTTTAACAGGTGTGGTTCGTCAGCTTTGACCCTTGTTGATCTTGTATATCGATGATATCGATAACGAGCACTTGAGCGATAACCGTCGACGAGTTTGTCGTCATTGTGCTTGGGATACAATAAACACAACCACAAACGTACTATGAGTGCTGTATCTTTTCAAATACCTTCAAGAGAACGATGCGCTACTCAGTATACTATGCTGGCTCATGAGGCTGGCTGTCGGCCCATCTGCTTTAACCATATTTGCAGATCAAACTCCCCCTCCTGTAGTTCCCTTAGATTACCGACAAACATAAAAACATGGCCAAAATCCTCAGCAGGCTCCTTTCCATCCGTATACTGAATAAGACATGGTTTAGCCTTATAGCTATTCGTCTCATATTCCGCTAACCGCTTTGCATAGGCAATAGACTGCACATGATAAACAGCACCATCGACTTCTGCACCTTGTGGTCCGTCTTGTATAGCAGGATACTGTCCCCAGAGCTTACGCGAATAGCCTATGATTGTTGCAGGTCGCAGTTCAGGCTTTTCCTCCACTCCAAGGACATCGGCTAGCATTATTGGATCCATCAAGGTTCCATACACAAAGTAAGGTCCTGTGGGTGGCTCAAAGAGGTCGACCAGGGCTGGCGGCTCGGGAGGCTGGTAGAACCAGTCTTCTGGCGCATTTCTCACCTTTAATATAAAGGGAGATTCTTTCGTCTGTTTTGTGTGGAAATTTGGCGGTAGCGGAGGCGCCGGCGGTGGTGGACGAGGGGGATTATCGGACATTTTATATGCGCTGCACTTTAACTTTCAGCAGCCGATATTTAAAACTGGCACATCTGATGTAATTAAAGAAGTTCAATTTATTAATCGTAATACTGTTAGCGCGCGGTTAAGCTGCCTCAGATGTTCAGCCCCACCAAGAAATAAAAATAAACACCAAAAGACATATAATAGCTGCGACAGAATCGACCAGGAAGTGATATTAGGCAATAATTACCAATTACCAATAAATTCTCATAGATTTATAACACTGAACATCTATTTCCAGAGGTCAATGTAGTAGCGAGCGGCTAGACCCGTTTTATAATTAGATTAAGCGCCCTGAAATAAACGAGTGGTATTTTACTACGATATCAATAGTTATATAGGTATAGTAGAGATACTCACTTTATATTATTCTATAGCATATTATTTATACCAAATCACACTCTCTATTACTCTTTTTTACCCCCAGTTTAGAAGAATATTGTCGCATTATAGACCATATCCTAATTAGTATGTTGACATGTGATTCTTTAAACATTCAGTTCATGGATATTCGTGGCATCACGGAATGACGATCACCAAACCAATTGTGTTTCTTTCTTTCTACAAGTCGGAATAAACGCCCGCAAAAGGTTACAACTGACGTTGGCGACTTGTCCTAAAAAGTTTACGCGTGATGCTGTATTCGTCATTCAGTTGACCCCTGTCCAGGTCTAACTAAGGTAGCTGCCGGCGAATTGAAGACTACCGGTACTCGTGACATAGTAGCTCTATGGATGTTATGTTATTATTACTCATTTATAACTAAGTACTCTTGTTTCTATGCATTATCTAGCTCTGACATTATTCGCTGACGCTCTTCTTCCTCCGTTGGGCAACGGCGGTATGTAAGGCAGCGGCATTCGTTTTGCTGGTCTTGTTTCTACATTCAACGCTCTCCACATCTCCCACATTGTTGCTCGTCGAGCCGGCAACATGCTGTATTGTAGACTATACAAGTTCTTGCGGTTGATGGGCGGCACGAACTTGCCCGTGAGTAAACAGAAGAAGACCTTGGGTGACAGGTAATGTTTCCGAATGCGATTTGCCATTTGGAAGTACTGATTGAACATGATGCGGAATGTTAGAGGAATCGACTATAAGCCAAGTTAGTATCGCTGATTTGCATCTATAAGATTCAGGAACTGCCAACCTTGAGATAGATGACCGACGTAGGTGGCAAGCCGTCACTGCTGCTCGTTTTGTCATGTCTATAGTCGTGGGTATCTCTAAGCTCAAATCGAATACCACCTGGGAGTCTCCGTGGATCCTTGATTCTCAACATGAGAGCAAACAACGGGAAGTGATTGAGGCATGATAAGAGCGTATCGAATCCGGCCTTGAGCGAGATGATGGCCATCCTCGCAATGGCAAAGTTGAGGTAGAAGACCGCAACGGTCGGCAGCAGGAAGAAGAGGAGAGTGAAGAGGATAGTGCCGACAAGAAGCTGATCCAGGTCGTAGTCGCATGAATCGATACGGTTACGGAGAATGTTGTGCTTCTTGCCGCGGAAGAGATGGAAGAGTGACTGGAGAATCGTGAGCTGCCAGTGGTATATCCGGCCGGATGCCAGATAGAATGAGTAGATGTGTATGGTCAACGTAGAGAGCATGTCAGAAAACATGGCAATTGGCATGCTTGCTCCAGCGAACGAAGAGAAACCAATGAACCACACCATCTTAGGCAAGGCGGGGGTTAGAGTCTCGATACAGCCTAGAATTGTCAGTTAAATCTCAAACAAATGACTTTTCAAAGCTTACTCGACCAGTAGTCAATGACCCAGAGGAACAAGTCTCCCAGAAAGGCTGCCAATTCACCGTTTAACTTGAGCCCAGCCGGCCACCCCATCAGCCATTCGATGCCACTTTGGAGTGCATCGACCGTGTACCTCCGAAGCAAGTCTCCAATCTGCGCAGCAACCCAGTCTGCATTCTCAATGATGTACGAGCCAATCGCAATACCGATAATGACATCGTTGGCGACGAGCCATAAACTGTTGTAAAACCGGATATAGTCAGGATGACTCGTCGTCACGCTAGCCCAGTTGTTTTTTCGTTGCCGAAGTGTCATATACTGCATTGGCCAGTAGCAGAACTGCTGAAGTCGTATTTCAACTTGTTGTGCCGTGGCTGATATGTCTTTCAAAGCTGCATAACCAGGCTTGGCCCGGAACTCGAGCAGCAAGAGTAATATCTCTGCCATGATGCGATGCCCCATGAGAACGAGAATAAAAGTCTTGCGTATAGTAGGGAAGAGATAGAGTGTAAACCATGTCCATAGTTGTAAAATGACATAGTTTCGCATAGTTGATGCTGTCTCAACTACTCTTTCAGACACACTAAGACTGCGCCGTGGTCTGGACCCTAAACGTCCGACGTTCTTCTGTAGTGTCTTCTCGAGTTCCCAAGACCAATTTATTTGATTAACGATTTTGGGCAGGGCTTTGTCGCGCGCCGAGGGGACTCGTTTAAAAATAGTATGCTGCTTGAGCTTTTCGACCAGTTTGCGTTTCTCTTCCTTCATTTGTCGTTCGCGAATCTCTTGCTCTCCCTCTGATACCGTCGTGTCGCCTAACTGGGAGCCGTCATGACCAAGCGCAAGGGCGATTGGATTTAATGATACATATTGCATCCTTTGGGGGTGAGGGCGATCGTAAAGGATAAGTTGCACACTGACGGCCTTGGCGCATGTTATTTTGGGTTCTTTCGGGTTCGAGTTTGTTGTCGCGCAAAACCATGAAGGGTCCGCTGCGGCTGTGTCGACAGGATTCGAGAGGCCGAGGACATGCATAGAGGCATGACCACACATATCGCTGATTTGACCGGTCGGGTGTGGTTCGCTACGGAAGAATGTGCCGGCTTTGAGATGGAACTCGGTGTTTCGCGCCTTGTAACAATCAGTATACACCTCATCATCGTATAGCTCGCCAGACTGACATCAACATCTTCGAGGATGGCCACAACGAATACGTCCAATATAGAATTGCGCCATCCTACCACGACCCCAGGGCGATCGGACTTGCGAATGTCCGTCGGCCAGAACACTCTCATTAGCCCATCATGCTCTACCATGACAAGCAATTATGTCGACCGGAACAGAACGCTTTCTTCAGAAAGAACCACGCCGTCGAAGTTGTTCCCGCGCAGAGACACCAGTCCCAGATTCCCGTGGATGCTGAACCCAATTAGCCATTATCAGCGGCGTCGGATGTGATGAGCGATCGTACCAGATTCGTTTCTTTTCTGGCTAGCAGGACGGTCGGAGCGCAAATGATGAGGAAGAGGACAGTTAGGGCAGCGAAAGCTTTCGTTGCGCGCGTCTGGGTAGAACCGATGTGTTAGCTTCATAGCCAACAGGCAAGGAGGGGCTTGGAGAGACTCACGACGACACCGTTCTCCCAGGCAAATATAGCGAGCTCATAAAGACGAGTGACTAGATCCCAACGAGCAGTGATATAGCCAGCGACGAAGATGCCGAGGGTTAGAATAGAAAAGGGGTGCATAGAAGCGCTATTCCTCGTGGCAGTACATGCCGTCCTCGCGCGAAAGCCCAGAAGATGCAGAGGTAACGCCAAGCTGTGGGAAGTGGGTTGCTGGCGGGACGAAGCGACAGTGCTAGAGGCGGTTGTGATGTTGGAGTAGCTCTGCGGAGGACGTGCAGTAGCGAATCAGCAGAGTAGAGAGATAAAGTTTCGACGTTGTTTAGCAGAACTGCCAAATGGAAGCTCTGATCAAGTTCCAGAACAAAATTGCCAGCTCAATGCAAAGGTTGAGTTGATTGGCTCCCCCTGTATAGACCTGCGTGTCGTTGTTTAGCTCAAACAGCGTTAACCGCTAACTTGAGCTAACAGTGGAGCTCTGAGATCACGTGTAAGCGGTTTAATTCCGCAGTTACCTACCTAGGTAGAGACGATGACGATTAGGTAGTTGTCAGAGCCTGAGAATCATGATAGCAAAGCTGAGATGAAGTACTGCGAAGAAAAGGATAGAAGATTATGCGTGTGATTAGTAGGTAGTGAGCTTTTACAAGTAGAGAATATCTTGAGCTTGGTTCCTATCTGATGCCGGAACAACCACCACGACCTTTGCGTTACTGGAACGCCGTGACCACCAAAGTATGAGTCTCTTATTCTAAAGGAATACGTCAGTAGCTCCCCAAAGGTATCGATAGTATTAAAAGTGACATACTTTTCGTGCCCAGGTGTTTGAGATCATTCTCCTTGTTCTCTTCTCGAGCTTCTTCAACCAGCTTATCCACCCCTCGATCCTTGAGAGCAACCTGCAGCGTGTGCCATAAGCGATAGTACCATGGTAGACTTGACGAATGCTTGCCTACCTTGAGACAATTTTGATAGTCTTTGAACAGGTCCGCGCATTCCTTGTTGTCCTTTTCTTGCCCTCGGAGATATTCTGCATGCCATTAGTGATATGCTCTATAGATGGACACTGAGAGATCGTACTTTCGCTGTACCATTTTAAGAAGCACGTATCGTAACGCCTAGAGATGTTAGCTGAGCGAAATCTTGGGCGACCCAACACTCATGAGCGTACTCCTTAACTCCATTACATTCTGGCGCCAGTGAAGCTGACATGGTGGATTGATGCTGGTAAGTGATGTATGTAGGTAGTTTGAAGCAACAGAAATCTAGCACAGATCTCAGGCGTAAGAGAGGCGCCAAGCTAGTCACACTCCACCTGTACCGATAAGTGAACCTAGGTAACCTTAGGGCGTGTGATGACAGTGTTTTAAATTGAAATTGGACCGCAGTTATGAAATAAGGTTCCATTCAAGCTCAATGTATGGGTATATGCCTTTGTAGTACGTATGTTTAGTCATGCTACGAGTATATCGAGAGGAATGGATTCTTGTGAGACATAAGCTGCCATTGGCTAAAGCTTCTCCCCACAAGCCGCCCGTCTCCACAAAAACCGCCCAAGCTCATCCTCGACTTGTCGCGTTGAGACGCGACTCCAAACGAAACACTTCTCTCTTGTTAAGTTATCAACTCGCTCTTTTTTCCTGATTATACCAAAGAGCTACAACTCTTTCGGCCAGACATCTGGATTGGCCAAAGATGGCTCCTCCAGATAGCGAAATTGAACAAGCTATTCTTGATGCAACTTACCAAGTCTATCAAGCCTCGCCAGACGAGACCTCGGTGAACAGGGTCCGCAAACAGACCGAAGAGAACCTCAGCCTTGAAGATGGTCTTCTATCGACTGGTGAATGGAAGCAGAAGAGCAAGGTTCTTATTAAAGAGCGTGTAGTATGTGTTATCTATGTCATTTTCTCTTATAAGCTTACACAGTATCTAGGCGAAACTCATGGATGGATGGGTTCCTGATCAGAAGGATGAAGCTGGCTCAGATGGAGAAAACGAAAAGAGTGCTGGTGTGAAGCGTTCTTCTCCAGATGTTGAATCTCAACCAAAGGCAAAACGCCAGAAGCGCGGCCCTCAGCCAAAGGCAAAGAAACCCGTCAAGAAAGTAGAATCTGACCAAGGTGGAACGAGCGAGTTGAGTGAATTGAGCGAACTGAGTGAGGAGGAGAAACCTCAAAAGCAGCGAAAACAAGCGGCGCCAAAGAAAGCTGCACCGAAGAAAGCTGCGCCTAAGAAAGCGGCACCAAAACGCAAATCCAAGGCCATTGATTCTGATGATGAAGACGAAGACATGACTATTGACTCTGATGCCGGAAAATCCGCGAAAGAGGACAACCAAGACAAACACGAGGCCGAGAATGGAGAAGTTAATGCGGACCAGGCGGATGCTTCTATACAGCAACAAAACTCAGAAGATGAAGAGAAGCCGGCGGCCAAAGATGAGGAGGAGAAACCAGCTGTGGACGAAGAGGAAGAGTATTCTGATGTGATCGACGAGCCTGTAAAGCCCAAACGCAAGAAGAAGGAAAAGAAAGAAGGGCCGGCCAAACCAGCAAAGGCGCCCAAGGCTGCGGTCAAAAAGAGCACTACATCCGACGACCCTAACACCGAGGAGATCAAGAAGTTACAGGGCCAACTCACAAAATGCGGCGTACGAAAACTGTGGCACAATGAGCTGAAGCAGTATGGAGATGATGCCAAGGCCAAGATTCGGCATCTTAAGAAAATGCTCACCGACGTTGGTATGGACGGTCGCTTCTCGGAATCCAAGGCTCGAGAAATCAAGGAGAGGCGGGAACTTCTCGCCGAAGTCGAGTCTGCGAAGGAGATGAGCGCCCTATGGGGAGTAGAGGGACGAGGCCGTGCAAGTCGGAGCAAGAGCAAGAGTGCCAAGGTCGTGGAGAGCGAAGGCAGTGGTGCCGAAGGCGATGAAGCTGATGATAACGACGAAGAAGAAGACGACGAGAAGGATACATATGCTGCGAGACGTAAGAGGGCGAGGGCGGATCTGGCTTTCTTGGGAGATGATAGCGATTCCGAGTAAGGCGCGGGTTTGGGATTGTTTTTACGGCATTGCTACGGATTGTCATGGACGGGCATGTAATTTAGGACGACAGGATGCATCATGAGAAGCGTGTACAATACGGAGTCTAGTGAGCAGCAATGATTTAACTTGACTTTCCAAGTGTCTTACAAGAAGGTAGCTAGGCCTTTGCAAATAGCCCCTATCCAACTGCTAATTCTTTTTTGAATTTTTATCCAATTTAGTCGGCCCAGGCTTTGTACACGATCCTAGCGCCGTAGGTGTCGCCCTTCTTAAGCAGGACCTGTTTCTTCCACTCAGGCACATTGGCCGCGTTGACATAGCGAGCGGGCTCACAGCAGAAGCCGCTTCGCGCCTTTCGAGCAGGCTGCCCGTTGACGGCGGGCACATCGATGCCGGAGCCGGTGTAGACCTGGAAGGTTGGCTCAGTGCTGTAGACCTCGAGGTTGACGCCGGATCCTGAGTGATGAGCCTTGAGGTTCAAGCTGAGAGGCTCGCTGCGGGTGTCGAGAGGCACTGAGGAAGGGTCCGTGTTGACAACGAAGCAGTGGTCAATGTTGGGCTCCTGGGGACCGAGAGTGAAGGTCTTGTTGGCGGTGACGCCGGGGAAGGACTCAATCTTGCCATTGGGGATAAGGGTGTCATCGACGGCCAGGTAGTTGGAGGTGGGGAGGGTGATGTCTGTGTCGGCGATGGTGTCCTTGCCACCGGGGTTGAAGTAAGAGTGGTTGGTCATGTTGATGACGGTCTCATCAGCGCCATCAACAAGCTTGGCCTCGTACTCCATGCCGAGGACGATGGCATCCTTGCCGTCGACTTTTTGCGTGCCCGTGGTGTAAGTGACAGTGACCTCGACGGTGCCTGGGTAACCCTCGTCACCATCCTCGCTGGTGAGCTTAAAGACGACGCTCTCGCCGCCTTGAAGACCCTCTACGCCGGGGATCTCACGGGTGCCAACAGGCTTGGGGCCGTCCCAGACGCGGCTGCTCCAGCCAACATTGCCTCCGTGAAGATGGTGGGCGCCGTTGTTGGCGGCGAGGGTGTACTCCTTGCCGTTGAGGTCGTTGATGCGGGCGTTCTTGATGCGGTTGGCGACACGGCCAACGGTGACACCAAAGTAGGGCGAGTTGTGCTTCTCATAGTCTTGTTGCGTGGGGAAGCCCTGAACGATGTTGATGCCGTTAACGACAAGGGACTGAATAATGGCGCCGAGGGGCAGGAAAGAGATGGGAGCGTCGGCCATGATGATGATGATGGTGGTGGTGATGAGGTGTAGGGTTGATATGAGGGGACGTTGTGTGGTATTTATATTTAATCTGGCTGGTTTACGGATACAAGAAATCCAAGAATGACAAAAGAATAAGAGAGAGACGAAATCTCATCTGAGACGCAGCCAGATTTTGTCCACTTCCTTCTGCTACATAGTCACAGTTACACTCATGGACAAGTAATACGGGGGGGTAAATGCAAAGCTGGGGGACCCATCATGACCTCCATCTTATGACTTCAGGCTAAACTGCCAATGGGGTCATGATCCGTGGGGTTGAATTTATGAGCTTTTTCTCTCACCTTGAAGCTTGCTTGACCGAGTGCGGGGTGTGTCACATAGCGAGTGGCGCGGTTGCAGCCAGTTCATGTCGATCTAGAGATTTGTAGTACGCTTATTTGGTAGTTTATTAACGATTGTGTACTTATGAGGCTCAAAACTATGTAATGTGTGGGTATTTGTGATCTTTGTGTTTGTGAAAAGAAAATGGTGGTTGTGATAAGTTGTGGATATCGCCAACAAAGCTAACATGATCATGATGGATCCAGGCCCACGGGTTCCACAGTCACGATATTGTTTCTAGCTGATCATAGCAAGCTAGGAAACACAACAGACCAATATCACATGCAAATGGCAATGTCCAAGTTCCAGATAGTATGTTCTCATAAGCCACAACCAAGTGTGGTTCAATATATACACTCAAGTAAACTCTCAACCCTCTTGGTAGCCCTGATAACGCCATCCAAATAAAAGTGGTATCTCAACATTCAAAATTCACACAAAACTCATACGATTCTCGTTGGCACTTCACCACTCCAAACGGTCGTCACACACCAGCTTGACATCGAATCGCTCTTCGCCCTTCCAAACCTTACTGCCGGAGTTGCACTCGGCCACAATTGTGCGGAGGTCGCTGATCATGCCTCCAGGTCCACTGGCAAAGACTGTCGTAGGACCACGGATAGTCTTGCTCACAAAGTTGTTGACGAGCTTGGGCAAGTTGGGATGTCGGTCCTCGTCGGTTGTGCCTTGGCCAATCTTAGAAACCGGCACATCAGTGCCGCAGGGACAGTCATCACCCTCGTCTGACGCGGACGACGACGAAGATGCGGAAGCGGAAGCGGATGCCGATGAGCCAACTGGTCTGGCATCGTCCATTGCGCTCTTCTCGTCATTCATTCCAAGCAGGGGCCCGTTCCTAGTGTCTCGTGTAGCGTAAATTCGGATCTTGAGGTTGAGCGCTCTTCGGGCCTGCTGAAGCATGTCCATCTCCTCCTGAACCCAATCAGCATCCGCAGAGTGGCGTATGGCCCAGATCAGTTCGATCTGGCGGTCTTTGGAAATGGGTGATCGTGCAAGTTCAAGGAGTACGGGGAGCACATAGGCGATACCAGTACCACCGGCGATACAGACGATGTTGGTGTCGGGTGTGACGTGGTCCATGGTGGACTCGCCATAAGCGCCAGTGAGAATAACAGAGGTGGTTGCTACTCCAGAGCTCTCGCATTTCTTGGCTGCTAACTCGGCCATCTTCTTGGTTTCACCCTTCTTAGCGCGCATAATGTACGAGTGCTTCACAACGCCCTTCTCAACGATAGGAGCATTCAGGGGGGTAAACGGGTGAGACTGCCAGATGCTGCTCTCGGTGAAACACAGGAAGTAGTGCTGACCGATCTTCCAGGTGTCCTGGTCGTTCTCGAGGTCAAGTCTGATGAGATCGCCATGCTCAGCGTCGGGGAATCGCGTGATGACAGCTTGAGCGGCCTGGAAACCCATGCTACCAGAGGGGAGATGGTGGTAGTGCAGGTAAGCGGATCGAAGGAGTCGAAAGCCACGGTCGACGAACCAGAACAGGAGCGAAGGGAGCATGAAGCACTTGAGCTGCTGCCAGTGACCCCAGCAAGCACCGATGAAGATCATGGCGAGAACATAGTGAGACTTTCGGAAGAACTCATAGCCTGTCATGCGAATTCCCCAAGGAGTGCTACCGATCAACATAAGAGTCAACAAGATCATGGCGACCAACCCCCAGATCATGTACTCCTGAACGATCCACTCAAGACCGGTTGTAGGCTGAGGCTGGTAAAGTCGAATCTCGATGACGCACCAGCCGATGGTGTGCACAGCGCTCTGAATAAAGATGACATAGCCCAGCCAGCGGTGCAGGAAGATGAAGCTCTGATAGGGCACGCCGGTGATGAGAGAAAGAATAGATTCTCTGCTGGCCAACAAGACAGACAGAGGAGTCAGAGCATAAGCGAGAATGCCAATCCGGTCAGAAAAAGGGCCGAGGCTTGAGCGGATGCTGTAAAGGCCGGGCATGTTCTTGACGGGAGTTACCCATGTGCGATAGGCGATACCAACGAAGCTCCAGGTAGTCAAGTAGGCACAGAGCGAGAGGAAGATGACGACTTGGAGACGAGTGGTGCGTCCAAAGATAACACGGCAAGCATCAGGGAGGAAGTATTGGCGAGTAAAGGAGCTGATGCTGCGACGGATCTTGTTCAGGCCGCCTTTGGAGGTTTCTCCGAGAGCGATAGGGGTAGATGAAGCTCGGCTGACTTGGCGGAGTATGGCCCAGAGGAAGATGATGCCGAGGATGGTAGCCCAGAGAATACCAGAGTAGAGCATGCTCAGATCGTGACTGTGATAAACCTGATCGAGATACTCGCAGGAGCCCTTATCGTTTGTACAGGGGAGAACGCGGTCAGCATATCCCCAGTGAGGCTCAAGGCTTCCGGCCTCGGACATGTTTTGGATGTGAGCTCGAGCATCGAGCTCGTGGAGTGAGGACGCCATCTTTGGCGAAGTGGGAGAGGAGTTGAGGATAGATTCAAACAAGTATCGTCATATAGATATGAATCTACGGTTAGATCCCATCCAGCGGGCCGTAGCAGACTTGTTGCAAAGACGAATTGGATAAACGACAAGTGTGCCAGCAAGAAACAGAAACAGAAACAGACGTGATTAAAATAAGAATCGAGCCCGTCGCCTCAGTCCCACCAAAAGAACCCCCATGGCCTTGAGCATGTTTGAAGTCTCGAAATATAATGGAGACGGGACGAGAAGGGAGGTCCCTTGGCACGGGAGCCAGGCCATATCGGGTAATACAATCCTGCTTATTTGCTCAAAAACTCGTGCCCAGAGATTCGCCAAAACGACATTGACTGCTTGATTAAGGATACGCCATGAGGCAAGATGGAGTTGAGCAGAAATGAGCACGTTTTCCCGGGGTCTTGAACCAGAGAGTGGAACCATCGCGTCTCCCGACTCCACCAAAGAATCCACTGAGCGCCGCAAAGTTTAGGCCATGACCGCCCGTAATTCGAGGCTTTTGGCGCTTGATCTGAGCTGGTTTTAAAGAGGTACACCAAAACTCGCATGCGCGGTTTCATCATGACATGGATCGACTCTCTTTATTAATAACTGGCCGCCCTTCCCGTCGCCGAAACCTTAACTTTACTTCACTTAGACTTAACCTTGTTCTGGTGGTTGCATAGACTATTATATCTTTGATTTCTCCGGCTCTCTCCCTTCTTGTCAACTGGAAGTCTTGGGACGTGGGCGCCTAGACTCCTGAACACCGATATTTATCTCCTGGATCAGCAACTCTCCATATTTGCTTCACCATATCACGCACTTTTTACCACTTTCCTCAACTTGAAACTATTCCTGCAAACCTTCAACATCCTGAGCTCCACAACTCATCTGCCTCTGCAACCTGAGTGTGAACAGTCACAATGTCACACTCACACGGAGGAGCTGACAACGGCGGTGCCGACTGCAAGGTCGACGTGAGAACCGCCGCCAACCTGCAAACATGAAACTTGTGACTAACAGAGTATCAGATGCTGTGGAATTGGAACACAATCGACGCCTGCTTCCTTGCCGAATCCTGGCAAATCAAGAACCAAGGCATGATGGCCGCCACCTGCATCGGTGTAATTCTCCTCGTCGTCCTCGTCGAATTCTTCCGTCGAATGGGCAAGGAATACGACGAACTCCTCCAACGAGGATTCCAGCGCCGAGCTACGACCCACAGCGTTGCTCTGGGCGCCTCAGGATGTTCGGGCGCTGTCGTGCCCACGCGCCAGACGCTCACATTCCGGGCTTCACCTCTACAGCAGTTCGTCCGCGCCTTTATCCACGCCGTCACGTTTGCCGGCGCCTACATCATCATGTTGCTGGCCATGTACTTTAACGGCTATGTCATCATCAGCATCTTTATCGGCAGCGGCTTGGGCAAGTTCTTCTGCGACTGGCTGGTTGTGAGGATCGATCTTGAGGGTTTGGAAGAGAGCAAGGACAAGGCAAAGGGAATCGAGGAGACGACAGTCTGCTGCGGCTAGACGTTTGCGGGGGAAAAGTATGGAGGTTTGAAGCTGTCTTTTGCATGATGAATTTATTTAGCGATACCCATAAGAAGTCATTTTTGGAGACAATAATCAAGTAACTAATCATGAGTTTACATGTTGTTTAGGCGCCTTGAACGTAGTCAGGCGACCATCACTCCAGAGTTCTTTTACTGTCAGCCTTTGGTAACATCCTGGTATTTTGTGCGTTTAGTTCCCAGTGGACATATCCAATGAACTGGCACGGCATGGGACTCGAGTATTATGGAGGCGTTGAAACATATCAACTTGTGCCATTACATTGGAACAGCTAGGTGAAACTATATCCACGACCTTACTATTTTATGTCAGAGACACCACTACGACTTACATCGGCCCCCAAATCGACTTAGCACCAGGCATCTAGCGGTATTCTTATTATACTAATTCTCAAGGGCCGCTTTCTGCTTGTGTTATGCTGTTGGAGTATCATCCTGCTGCCGATAGCGATACTTACCGAGTATGACACATTTGGTGCCCGGGATTGATCTTACCTAGGTATACATCAACTTTCAAGTAGCTGGCCATCAAGGTTATATAAGGTACCTACTTAGTTAGTTTCATTATCGGCACTTGATAGTAGTACTTAAGCCCCCTCATAGTCAAGACGACTCATTCACAACAGTCTTACTACATGCACAATGAGCTGAGCTCTAGGGCCTATCTATTAACCGAAGACCAATGGCAAGACAATCTCAAGCAATCAACTCAACAGGGTAGTCACCAGTGACACAGATCATTGTTGAAGTTGCATCGTGTCCTAGTGAAGGGTTAGTCAGCTGGTCAACAAGGATGCCAACCCAAGACTAGGTACTACGTAGTAATTTATTGGCTTTGTTAACAGCGAGAAGTAACTTGCTCAAATCCTCTCACAGCGGACATGCCTATCATCTTGGCCAAACAACACTGAATGGAAAACGAAGAGACATGGTCTCTATCTTCGCAATGGTCTTGCCACCATCGCGAGTGAGTTGGATGAAATTGTTGATAGGACGCGCCAGAAAGTCCGTGATGATTCTGTGATAAGATAGGGGGATCGCACGTTGCTTGAGAAAATCAGGGCGGCCTGAGACGAGAATGGTGGCTTCTACACTTTTGAGAGCGTACCTTAATAAATATATGCTCAATCCAGCTCCAACCAACTTATGACCTGAGGTGATTTATTTCCAAGCGGCCCCGGTCACCACGCCATACATCAATCGACCACCTACAACACTCTTGTAAGCCTCGTAAGTGGTTTACACGTCCAATACAATATTGTTCAACTATTAATTTACTTATTTTTGCTTATTCCCCCATCATTTATCATTTTCAGAGCTACGATAATACCCAGCAAGCCACCATCATCATGTCTTCTTACTCGAGTCTATCAAGCTCTTATTCAGGATCGCCAGCTTCTAGCTCGGCCTCACTATATTTTCACCATCATGCCTCTTCCTCAGAGGGAGAAAACAGGGATGTGGGGGAGGAGATGGGCATCATCAGGACATGGTTTTCAGTTCTGGACGACGACGAGCGCTCATCTGCCCTTACATCCATCGCAGAGCTGCCGAGCCTGCGAGAGATTGAGCCTATGATCCAAGCACTGAAGGAACGAAAGCGAGAGCTTTGGCGGAGACAAGAAGAACTCGTCATTCAGCCTCCCGTAAAGCCCAAATGGACAATGCCGGCGTTCCCATACAACTCCAAAGACCCTCGATGGGTGGCCAAATGGCTTCGGGCGTTGAGACTGCACAAATATGAGAGTTGTCTAGCGGGAATGTCGCCAGCTCAAGTATCACGTCTAAACGACGAGGACCTACAACAACTGGGCATTGACACCGTCGGTGCAAGGACGAAACTACTGCGGGTAAGTACATGGCCCACGAGATCTGTGAAAGGTATCTAACATAATGTAGGCTATTCATACTGAATAAAAGCTGTGCTCCGCAAATGTATTTACTACCACAGGCCAACAGGTTTGGCCATAACGACCTCAATTACAATGCGGTCCAAGGCTCCAAGGACAACCAATTTCCGAGGAGTAATTCATTTTAAAAGGAAGGGATAGCGGGTTACAGCATCACGAGCATGCCACATCATCAGGGCGAACGGGCCGAGGTCACCAAGTGATCGATAGATGATGGCCTGAGATCTGGCATTAGTGGTGTTGACGTGGTTTGACAAGGGAAAATAGGCGTTGGGGTAATTTACAGGCATGGGGAAATAAAGAACTACGCCGCATCCGGCATTGTATAAGTTAGGCGTAAACAGGTTGTCTGAGTGAGTTGTAACAAATCCATGCATTTTCTGTATTAGCAAATTTACATATACGTACAGATTATTCTATAGACTACCTGATTACTGTGGTGTTTGCGTTTTGAGACATGGCGATCAGCGGCAGATCTACAATATGATGCTAGTCCGACGAGATCGAGACCGGATGTGACACTGACTTGCGGGTGAATCACGAGGTTCCTGTAGCAGCTGGTCTTGAACCTGAGCTAGTTAACAGTCACGCAAGATGTATTCTCTTCACCAACCCAATTGAAGTATTCGTTCACCGAAAAAAAGTCACATTCTCTTGTTTCCATTTTTGGCTTACGCGGCATAGAAGCAAGGCAACTGCAGCAGTGGTGCATGCACAAAGTCCATCTAACTCAGCGGACCCTTGGCTAATAAGGAAAGTATCTCTCTCACTCAACTCGAAGCTCACAACGACAATGAACAATGGCCACCACGTCACCCCAGAGCACTAGCACCCCGAAGCGCAAGCGCGGAGAAGAAATATGGCCATCGCCTATTCAGTTCTCTTTCGAGCTTGATCCTCTATCTTTCTCCTCTTCTTCTGCAACCGCAAACTCCGAAGATGGCAGTAATAGTCCCCGTTCAAGGGTCGCCCACAAGTTCCGTGGTCTCGCCCTGGAAAGTGGGGGCGGGGCAGCAACCAGCAGCAGCGACGACAGCGATGCTCTCATGGAAATGGAAGAGTCGACGAGGAAGCGCCAGAGACCCGATGAGATGATGCAGGATGCACCGCAAACAGCACAAGTACGCGACGTCGTCGATCTCGACGGCAAGTCTGTGCTACCCTCGCAAGAACCGCTGCAGGGTCCAGAAGCCCAAGAGGCCCAGCAACCTCCTCCGCAAAAGCAAGCAAACGGCAACCTGCAGCATGCATATCCGTCCATCAACCGCCTATCCGAGTCAAAATCCAGGGTCAAGAAGAGAACCGGATCGCCACCATTACGCATGAAGCGGCCAACGAGACGGCCATTCGACGACCCAGAGGAAGAGGACGTCGAAATCGTTGACCCCGTCAGAGCCGCACTGACCTGGCACGAAGACGAAATCACCATCTACGATCCCGAGGACGAGGATGATGACGGCACCGGAATCAATGGGATCGGATTCAAGCCTACCCCAGCTCTCGCCCAGGCTCGCGCCATGAAACGAAGGCAGCAGATGGCCGAGTATCGCAAACGAGAGGAAAGCGAAGCACGAGCCCGGCGCAGCCAACGACGAGGTCGCGGATCAGGAGTCAAGTTCAGATCAGAGGAACAGTCTCCGCCACGAAAGGTCAGGTTCATGGATACGGATGCCCAAAACATTGCCATCACTACAGGATAACGACATCAGCAAGTATTGGGCAGTTCAGGGCTTGGAGCACGGCGGCGGGTTCGTTGAAGATGGGGGCGACTGCTGGGCATTTTAGGGTGGTTTCGCTGGCGTTATGACATTGTTCACCTTACTGTTGGGGATCGCAGGAAGCGGCATCTTGATCGTTGATACATATTTCATTGTTTTCTTTGATGTTTACGGGTTGCGTGGGAAATGAAAGAATTGCGAGATGATACATCAAAGGCTTCAACAGGCCGCTCTATACCCTGATCTCCAAGAGATCGCATAAGCAGATTTGGTACTGAATTCACACATTTCACTTAGTGCTCAGTTGCACTTTTGTCTTGACTTGAACTTCTACACATGAGGATATTGGTCTACAAGATAGACATACTCTTACATAAAATAGTACATGGCTATAGAAGCAGGATACCGATACCCTGTTCCATGTTACCAAAACTTGTACCAGGGCTTTTCTGCCGCCTTCTTCTCAGCCTCTAGCTTCGCATGTTCCACTCTTGCTTCTGCTATCTTCTTCGCCTGCTCCTTCCTTGTCTCTGACACCACTTCGATATGACGTTTCATCTGTCGACGTTCCTCGCGGCGTAGGTATTGACACCATTCGTAGGATGCCATGCTTCCGAGCACAAAAACACCAACAGCCCAGTTTGCAGAGCTGGAGACGTTTCCTAGACCCTCTTTAGACCATGTCTTGTGCCGGCAAGTTTGCTGTGGATGGCTCACCTCTGAGGACAAATTTCAAGCCTCCAATTCCAGCACCAGATGCAATTCCTGTAAGGAAACCTTGTCGTGCACAGGGGGTATTCGCAACATTCGCAAAGTCGTCCTTCTTGATCATTGAGACGGCCTCTGAAATGGTCGGCCGAGTATTCGTCGATGTCGCCCCATTCTCGTCATTCGCTGTCGCGTCGATTTGCTCTATGGGCTTCGACCAGACATGTAATGTCTTATCGCCGGGCTGCGGTTGCCCTTGCTGTGGATTTGAAGCCATTCCCGGCTATATATGCGACGCAATGGGTATCATGAATGAATGGCACAGCCAAACTTGACTTTCTTTACAAGCACGTGGGACGACCGATGACGCTCGACAAGCAAGGCTTGCAGAGACCGGGACTCGGGGTTCGGGTGGCCCGTGCGCGCCGTTGCTCTGTCGGCTTTCCATTAAACTAAAGTGGATTTTGATCGCGTCGCGCAGGCGCGTTCGACGCGTCTCACGCTTTCCAAATCTACCAATCTCGGTCCAGGCTTTAGTTTTTAGGGACGCCCTTCATTTACTCGTTCCCACAGATACGCTCCGCTAGCATTTGTTGACTTTTTAAACCTCTCCTTTACTCTAATTGTCTTTCTCTGTCTCTTTTTGGCTTTCACCTTGCAGATACCTTCACTACATGACGATTATCTGTTTGTCCATACCGTCCACGGCCCGTTAACCCAATCCCTCTCCTCCAGGGGAGCCTCTCCCCACGACACTCTCAATGCCGAACACAAGTCTTCGCCGCCCCCAAAAGGGCTTTCGCCGGGGAGGCAAAATTGCCTATCATGGCAGTCGCACCAAAACATTCGCGGCCTCTTCCAGAACGGAGGCCACCTCGGCAGACGAAAAGTGGGAGCGTACACGGTTGGCACACAGCATCGACGAGAACATGGGCTTTGCGCGTTATGAGAGCGGAAAGAAGAGAGAAGGCTGGATGGTCAATATTCAACCCACATCGATCGAGGACGAGCGGATACCGGGTGGTCGAGCCGCCGTCGACTGCTATTTCATCGAAGAAGACGGCTCGACCTTCAAGGCGACAGTAGAATTCGACCCCTACTTCTTGATCGCCGTCAAGAAGGGCCGTGAGTCCGAGGTGGAAGAATGGGTCAAAAGAGTTCCTGGAGATGGCACAGTCAAGTCGATTCGACGAGTTGAGAAAGACGATCTCAACATGCCGAATCACTTACTTGGCTACCGGAGGACATTCCTTGAACTGAGGTTTGCCAATGTCAACGACCTCATGGCCGCGAGAAGGGACATCATGCCAATTGCGGAAAAGAACAAGAAAAACATGAATGCTATGGATGCCTATGCCGAAGTCGCAGCGTGGGTTCACTTCCAAAACTGGCATTGCAACGCTAATACGAAACAGAGCTACAAACGGCGACTTTGACCTTTTTGATGATTCACGAGATGACGACAGACACATGAACAACGCCCTTGCGGATGCGAGCGACTTTATAGTCGATATAAGAGAATACGATGTCCCATACCATGTACGAGTAATGATAGATTTGGGTACGTGTCATCTTGCCATGTTTTCCCTACCTGCTTTCTGTATGATGTTTGCAACTCAAGTATTTGCTACTTCAGAGCCTGTTTATACAGGCCATGAGACCACTATTCACCTTTGCCCTGATTCTAGATTCTTTATAACCCTTTGTTGTCGCTTTCGACTCTACCGAACAGTCACTTACCAGGACGTACAGATTTACGGGCCGGAAAATGGTATTTCGTGGAAGCCAAGCATGGTGTCACCACAATTTACCCCAACGAAGAGAGATCACTTCCGGCAGAGCCTGTGGTAATGGCTTATGATATAGAGACATCAAAGCAGCCTCTCAAATTCCCTGATGCTGCCACCGATCAGATCATCATGATTTCTTACATGATTGATGGTCAAGGGTTCCTAATTACAAATCGTCAAATCCTCTCAGAAGACATTGGCGACTTTGACTATACGCCTAAGCCAGAATATCCTGGTCCTTTCATGATTTTCAACGAACCAGACGAGAAGTCCGTCATCGAAAGATTCTTCCTTCACATCAAAGAGGCACGACCTACTGTTATTGCAACTTACAACGGTGACTTTTTCGATTGGCCTTTTGTTGAAGCCAGAGCTAGTATCAACGGCATTGATATGTACCAAGAGATTGGGTGGAAGAAGGACAGCGAGGACCAGTACCACTGCAATTACAGTGTACATATGGATTGTTTCCACTGGGTCAATCGAGACTCTTACCTGCCCCAAGGCTCTCGTGGCTTGAAAGCTGTCACTGTTGCGAAGCTCGGATACGACCCCGATGAGCTTGACCCCGAGTTGATGACACCTTACGCAACCGAACGACCTCAGACACTTGCAGAGTACTCCGTCTCCGATGCCGTTGCAACATACTACCTATACATGAAATATGTCCACCCTTTCATTTTCTCACTCTGTACAATTTTGCCGTTGAGCGGTGATGAAGTATTGAGAAAGGGTACTGGTACCCTCTGCGAGATGCTTCTGATGGTGCAGGCGTTTCAAAAAGAGATTGTACTTCCCAACAAGTACATTACGCCAAAGGAGGCCTTCTGGGATGGGCATCTTCTCGACTCGGAGACCTATGTTGGTGGTCACGTCGAAAGTATTGAAGCAGGTGTCTTCCGAGCTGATATTCCGGTTGATTTTGCTGTTGATCCCGGCGCTATCGACGAGCTCCTGAACGATCTCGATGCCGCACTCAAGTTTGTGATTACTGTGGAGGAGAACAAGAAGTTTGAGGATGTGGAGAATTATGAAGAAGTGAAAGCTCAAATTGTTGAAAGGTTGAATAACCTTAAGGAGACACCAAATCGTCACGAAAAGCCCTTGATCTACCATCTTGATGTCGCCTCTATGTATCCCAATATCATGACAACCAACCGATTACAGCCAGATTCTATGATTCAGGAGTCTGACTGTGCCGCATGCGATTTTAATCGGCCAGGAAAGACATGCGACAGGAGGTTGCCTTGGGCTTGGAGAGGCGAATACATACCCGCAAAGCGAGACGAATACAACATGATTCGACACGCGCTCGAAAATGAGAAGTTTCCCGGAAAATATCCCAGCTCTCCAATGCGAACATTCCAGGACCTAAGCCCAGATGAGCAAGCAAATCTTGTACGCAAGCGTCTTCAGCTGTATTCTCAAAAGGTTTATCACAAAATCCACGATTCTACGACCATCGTGCGAGAGGCAATCATTTGTCAGCGAGAGAACCCCTTCTACATTAACACTGTGCGCGACTTCCGTGATCGACGATATGACTACAAAGGCAAGGCCAAGGTCTGGAAGGGGAAGACTTCAACTTTGCAATCTGCCGGTGCTGCTCCCAACGAGGTTGATGCGGCAAAGAAGATGATCATTCTGTACGATTCGCTACAGTTGGCCCACAAAGTCATTTTAAACTCCTTTTACGGATATGTCATGAGAAAGGGATCTCGTTGGTATTCACTAGAAATGGCTGGTGTTACTTGCTTGACAGGTGCTCATATCATTCAAATGGCCCGACAACTGGTGGAGAGACTCGGACGACCTCTTGAGCTGGATACTGATGGTATTTGGTGTATGCTTCCGGCAACTTTCCCCGAGAACTTTTCGTTTAAGCTCAAGGGTGGAAAGAAGCTCAACATCTCGTACCCCTGTGTCATGTTGAACCACCTCGTCCACGCAAAATTTACGAACCATCAGTACCAGACTCTTGTCGACAAGAACACCCTCAAGTACGAGACACACAGCGATAACTCGATCTTCTTCGAAGTTGATGGCCCATACAAGGCCATGGTTCTGCCGACCTCAAAGGAGGAGGACAAGAACTTGAAGAAGCGATATGCCGTCTTCAACGATGATGGTAGTCTTGCTGAGCTGAAGGGTTTCGAGGTGAAACGCCGTGGTGAGCTGAAACTCATCAAGATCTTCCAACAGCAAATTTTCAAGTTTTTCCTTGAAGGAGAAACACTGGCGGATTGCTACGGGGCTGTGGCCAGAGTCGCAAACCGCTGGCTGGATGTTCTGCACAGCAAGGGTACCACATTAGCGGATGAGGAGCTGATGGAACTCATTTCTGAAAACCGAAGCATGTCCAAGACTCTGGAGGAGTACGGGAATCAGAAGTCGACCAGTATCACCACCGCCAGACGTTTAGCAGACTTCCTAGGTGAGCAGATGGTCAAGGACAAAGGATTGAACTGCAAGTTCATTATCTGCGCCCGACCCAAGAATGCACCTGTCACAGAACGAGCTATTCCTATTGCCATCTTCTCTGCCGAGGAGTCCGTCAAGCGAACATACCTCAAGAAGTGGCTGAAGGAGGAACCTACCGACACCGACCCTCGTGCTCTGCTCGACTGGGATTATTACCTAGAGCGATTAGGTTCCGTCATCCAAAAGCTGATCACCATTCCTGCGGCTCTCCAGAAAGTCCGTAACCCAGTGCCACGAGTGCCACACCCTGACTGGCTTCAAAGGAGAATCAACATCAAGGACGACAAGTTGAAACAGAAGAAGCTCACCGACCTCTTCAAGAAGAGTCCACTGGAAGACATCACCAACATCAATGGCGCTCGGTTGGACGATCTGGAGGACTTTGGGAGCAAGCTATTGAAGCCCAAGCAAATCAACTCAGCCGTGGCGTCCTCCCAAGCTGCCACTACTGTGCAGAAACGCAAGTCTCCGGAACCAGCAGAGGATCCTGATCCCATGGCTGCACTTCCTAAAGTCATGCCTAGCCCCTCGGAGAACTACGAAGCGTTTCTGATGTACCAGAAGCAGAAGTGGAAGCTGCAAAGGCAGGCCAGAATTCGTCGACGGCAATTGTTTGGTGACAGGAGAGGCCATGCGGGCAACAATATTCAGCAATCGTTCATGAAACAGGCACATGTCACCTACATGAACAACTGGGAGGTCTTGCATCTCAAAACAACCGAAACCCCTGGCATTGTTATGGCATATGTCCTAATCGATGCCAAGATCCACACGCTCAAGGTTCAAGTCCCTCGACAAGTCTTCCTCAATCTCAAGAGTAAAGATTTACCTGACGTTGAAGTGGAAGGCTGCGAAGTCGAGCAAGTCAATTACACTCTCCCCAATGGGCATCCATCCAGTCATCTTTTCAAGTTAACTGTGGCGGAAGATGTCTATTTCAACGAGAGTGCGAAATTTTCTCTGCTGTTCAACCACCCAAGTGTTGAAGGAGTCTACGAGAAGCAGGTACCCCTAAATATCAGGGCTGTGTTGCGTCTCGGAAACCAATGTACCATCGATGCAACCCAGCGCGCTGTGCTTGGCAAGGGTCTTGAGCAAGGTTTTGACCTGGCAGGCCTGAAGCGACCAGCAAAAACACGGACGTATCTCGAGACATCTCCTCTGGCTTATATCTACATCTCTCATATCACAGCTGGCGAGCGACAGATCTTTGGTATCTTCTCTACTACCAACGACCAAGCTCATGTGGTCATTCTCCAGAAGAACAAGGACTCTGGTCAAGATCTTCCAAACATCTCGAGGATGTATTCTGAGATGCTTTCCAGGCGACATGCAGAAGCAGCCGGCACGAACTGGCAGGATTGCTTCACCTACCAAGAAAAGCTGCACATCAAGATCACACAGGTGACTACTAGACGTAAGGCTCATCTTGAGATTGGTGATGTTGTCAAGAAGATGCGAAAGGATGAGCCGCGGCCGCAGATGATGGTAATCCAGTCGTCACAGCGCAAGCTGCTCATACATGATGTCCCTATTCTTGGAGAATTCCCTGTTCTCCCCCTCAAGTACGATGTCGCAGATAGCTCATTGCCACCCCTTGGCTGGCAGTCTGTGATTGCCAAGAGACTTGTTGGTCATTACTTGGGTCTAGGGTCATGGATTCTGCACCTCACGGCGCTCGCGCGATATGGTGATGTTCCTCTATGCAATCTGGAACGCGACGATCCCCGGTTCCTGATCGACATCGCCTACGCTCGTCGTCTTCAAGCTAATGGAGTCGTACTCTGGTGGTCCCCTGGCGCTCGCCCGGATCATGCTGGTTATGAGAAGGATGATCTCCTCGGTCCCCTTGACACAGTCAAAATGCCAAATGTGAACAATCCTGGAACGTTTTCATCCGTCTGTATTGACCTTGATGTTCAAAACCTGGCTATCAATACCATCTTGACCTCGTCTCTCATCAACGAGTTGGAAGGTGCTGACTCGGTATCCTTCAACCCTGCCGCCGACGACTCGGAGACACTTGCTTCTGAGAACGCATTTGCCAATGCGGGTGTTCTTGTCCTCCGTGAGATGGTCAAGGCATGGTGGACAGAAGCTTGCCGCGGAAGTACAATGGCCGATGTCCTGGTTCAGCATCTCGTGCGCTGGGTTGAGAACCCCGACTCTTTCATGTACGATCGAGCTTTGCACTACTACGTGCAGATGATGTCTCGCAAGGCCTTCCAGCAGCTCATGGCTGATTTCCGTCGAGTGGGATCTCAAGTCATCTTCGCCAACGCCAACCGTCTCATTCTTCAGACAACAAAGGCCGAGGTTGGCAACGCGTACGCCTACAGTCAGTACATCATCAAATCCATCAAGAGCAAGCCACTCTTCCACTTCATTGATTTGGAGATCAAGGAGTATTGGGATTATCTGGTTTGGTACGACGAATTCAACTACGGAGGCAAGGCGTGTCAGGAAGTCATTGAGGCTGAGGAACAAAACCTTGAGACTGTTATGAACTGGCAAATGGCAACATTCTTACCCACCCGGCTACAGCCAACTTTCCAGGACTGGGTGATCGAATTCATCCAGCTCATGCATCAGCTCAAGCGACCCCATAATGGTGATCCGGATGCAACACCGCGCCTGACACAACTCCCAAGCAAGGGTTTGGAGAACCACGAAGGCCAGATTATCTTAGGCAAGGCATTCGAGAAGCCTTTGAAGAAGGATATTGTCGGCCTCCTCAACAAGCAGAAGCGTGAGCTCCTGCACCCGGAACTTGCCCAGGACTACACGTTCCCAAGTCTTCCTGGCTCACACCTCAACCTGCGCAATCCCATCTTGGAGCTTGTCAAGTCACTCATGCAGGTTCTTTCACTCGACAAGAACATTACTCTTGAGGCTCGCCTCCTTCGAAAGGAGTTACTAGCATTATTTGAGGTCCGCGAGTTTTCAAAGGACGGCACGTTCACCAACCCATCAGAGAGCCTGCGAATTCCCCAGGTATCTTGTGACAGTTGTACTATGGTACGAGATCTTGATCTATGCAGAGACGAGGATCTATTTGGCGAGGGCACTGCTTGGCGATGCGGCTTCTGTGGTACGGAATTCGATCGTGTCGCTATCGAAGAGCGGTTGCTCGGTATAGTTGAGAGCTGGGTCGTAGAGTGGACAACCCAGGACCTCAAGTGTGTGCGTTGCGGCGCACTGAGATTGAATGACTTTATGGAGCATTGTACCTGCAGTGGCGAGTGGAAGGAGGTGGTGTCGAGGCAGGATGTGAACAAGAAGCTTGGGGTTATGAAGAGAGTGGCCAAGTTTTATGGGCTCAGGATGCTCAGTGATGTGGTGGAAGGACTACATCAGGGTTTGTAAATGGAGTTTAAGGGATAATAATGCATGAAACAAGGAGTTCAGGCTGGCATCACTGGGTTGGGCATGACGACAATAGGGTATATACATGTGTAATAGAGACAATGGTTAAGTAACTCTTGACGACGGTCAATAAGAATTGGCTAGATACCAAAGATGATTTACATCCTGATCAGACTCTTCTTTTATGTACATCTATTAACCAGAGGGGCAGCTGCTTATTCATGGCTCCTCGACTGTGTTGTCAGCTCTCTGGTGGCATCGAATGTGGAGCATTCAACGTTAGGCAGACTCGACAGGTTTGGGGGCTGAAAAGTCCTAGGTACCATCGCGAACTGTTTCTGGCTTATTCTCATAGCAATGGTTAGTAGAGTGATTTGAGCTTTAAAGTAGATGATATCAGCTACCTATGTAAATGTATTGGACGTAGTTATTTGAACTGTCATCAAGGCATCTAGGTTCTGACTATTATGTTGGATACCTAGGTACTGACTTCGGTATAGCTGAGGTAGGTAGGCCAGCAATCTCCATCAGCCCTACCACTTACACAGAGGTACTTTCCCTGAGATGGTTCGCCATATTGGGAGGCCGCTTTCCCAAGGCAGCCACGACCTCTTGACCATAACCAAGGAAGGCCCCAGTTATCAAGGACTTGCCTTTTCCCCGTTTCTTGACGCCTCAGAAATTACCTTACTTTATCCTTGCCCCCTCAATCGCTGCCTCACAAAGGCATTGTGCATTTTCTACACCAACAATGGACCGCCACCTAAGGCATAAATACTGTGGCAGGGCCGTTGAGCCCAGAAGCTCCGAACCCGGCCCCACCCTCCGGCAACGGGCCCTCGCGGCCATATCCACGCCTCCGGCCACAACGGCTCTACCGATGCCGAACAGGGTCGAGTTTGTCTCCTTTGACTTCTCCTTTGACCCACAGCCAGCCCCGTACGACTTCAACATCGGCTGCTATCGCTCTGCGTCCCCCGCAAAGCATGACATGGGCCTGGATCCTCTCAAAGACTGGACTTGCGGGCTCGACAAGCGAGAGATGAGCACAATGTCTAGTATAAGTGCTGACACATTCTCTTCGAATGGCTCCCTCTTCTCGTCTGTTTCCACTGATTTAGGTGATACACTGACCGTTCGCAACGGTGGGTCAAGAGGCCCGAGTCCATTGAGTCGAGGCGGGCGAACTAATAGCCTCGATGATCCGACGCCTTCTTTCGTCTGCCTTGCTCCTCATTGCCAGCTGGCCTTCTTGTCTGAAAGAGAGCTCAATTCGCATGTCAAGTCTTATCATACTCATTTGTGCAACTGGGCAGGCTGCGACCAGCCAAGCTTCTCCACCAGGAACGGACTTATCCATCACGTCAAGGTTAAGCATCTCCTCATTTGCCCGTCACCCGGTTGTACAGAGACTGCATTTCAAAGCATTCGCCTTCTTGAATCCCATATCGCCATGGCGCACCCAGAAGATGGCAAAGACGATGCCAAGGAGTGGGAGCTTCCAGCAAAAGCCATCAACAACATGGGCATGTCCAACAAAGCCCGCTTAACTACCGTGCCTGTAGAAACTATTACATCTCGAAAGAGAAAGAATAGGGACTCTGAAACGGAGATTTCCTCAGCTTTGATAGACACCAAGCAGCAATGCCAGGATCGACTCCGCAGTGTTGTTGAGAAGAGAGCCAGAAAAAATACCAGTAAGTAATTATATTGAGTCACCTTACCCTTAGCACATGCGTTGTGTGCTCCCAGGTATTCCGGCCTGCGAAAAGCATAGCTGACTCTCGAAGATACTTCAAGAGGCGCAGGGAGTCCAACAGACCTTGTTCGGGGCCGAGCTTCACGACTTATAGAGACAACGAGCTTCCCTTTGATCTTCGAGCATGCCATCCTCCCCTTTTTGTCCTAGTATCTGCCTATCTGGGTAGGTCCCCGCCATGTAGTCACTGTCACTCGAGGCAAGACACCACAGATGAAGCGTATCTGTATCATGGCTCCGGGAACTATCACTCGGGCTCGTAAAATCATCATCGCCAGTCATGTCCAAGACCTCATTCCTGCCAACTTTTCGAAACTCGTCACCTTTGTATTCACACGGGGCGAGATAAATCGCACCGTGACCTGGGCTCGTGGTTTAGGAAAAGACCACAAGGACGATATCTGCCTTGCGAGAAACCCCTACTTTTTCCACGACCCTTGCATGGGTGACAGCATTGGTGTAAGAGGCAACGGCATCTTTGATGACAGTACCGCGACTCTGGGCCCTTGCATTACTGTCGGTGGTGGGAGCTATTGGCTGGGTAACTTTCACCCCTTTATGGAGGCGTATCAGCAGCTCGCTCGAGTGCAGGTCGAGCATCCTTCTTCCCAGGACCGCAAGCGGTGCGTGGATGAGGGACACGATGCCATGGCCCAAGAGACAAGCTTCAAACTTGGCAACCTCGAGGTGACATCAGGGCTCAATCTTAAAACAACACGAATCTCCCATGATCCTTACTGGGATGAGTGCGATATGGATAAGCCCCTGGTCGTCACCGACTGGGCTCTCATTGCTTCTCGCAACTCACAAGCAAATCTCCTTCGCCGATTTCCTTCAGAAACTCAGCCACCAACTCAAGAGCCTATCGTCGCCACCACAGCTGCTATTGTACCGGGTGCTGACGTTCTGTCTAGCGGTCGGACATCTGGGTATCAGCGAGGCCAGATTGGAGAGATCCCGGCTTATGTTTCGGGTGGAGAGAACCAGACACAAAAGGCGACTAGAGAATGGTTTATCGAGGAACCTTGGCCGCAAGAGGACGAGGATGCCTGGATCCGTGGAGGCATCGGCGTCAATGGCGATAGCGGTGCAGCTATTGTAGATGCTAGCACATACGGTCTCATCGGTCAAGTCTGGGGCCGTAACAACTACTGGGGCCCTGGGCAGCGCGTCACCTATTTCACTCCCATCGCAGATATCTTTGACGATATTCAGGAAAAGTGTGGGCAAGAATCACGGCCACGACTACCGCAGCATCGCGATGAAGCAAACTGCTTTGCCATACATCCGTCCTGTCGACAATGCTTCGACTTACGGACATACCTGAATAGCAGTAGGAGGAGTTCTCGAATGTCGCTTCAAAGCATGATAATGGGCACCGGTGACGGTGACCAGGATCTCACCTCTATTGAGGCTGTCTCAGAGCTAGCTACACCGAAGGATTACCATCGCTACACAGGCATCGAGGAGGCTCTCGCTTCCTTCAACAGCATTGTTTCCCCGGCTGCAGGGCCCGGGGGCTATCCAGGAACCCCCATGATAGCTGACATGAGGAGCCCCTATGCTACTGAGCTGGACCTTGGGGATCTGTACGAGTCTGAAGCTACCGCACCCACTCAATCGCGCAAGAGGCGAACTTCTGGTCAAGTCGCCAGCTCGGCTCTAGGGATGGTGAAGAGGCAAAGAGCTGGTGATTGAAATTAGCCAGCAAGACCTCCTCGTGCCATCTTCTTGGCACGGGCATCGCGTCGGTTATGGTTGGCTCGAGATCCCTTGTGAGCCTCCTTATTCTTCCTGGCCGCTTCCGTCTCCTTTTCGCCAGTAGGCCCGGCAACGTTGCCTCCTCTCCCGCGACCGCGCCCTCGACCTCGACCACGGCCGCCGCCTCTACCGCCTCTGGATGATCCACCATCAGGATCGCTCCCTTCCTCTCCTGAACCGGCCGAAGAGGCTCGCCAAGAGGTGCGCTCCAGTTGCGCTTGTTGGCCACTGAAGGCATACTTTGCCTCCAACCTCCGCTTCTGCTGGGGGTTTCTCACCAACATGAGTGCCCATCCCTCGATGGCCTCATCGGTCATGCCAGTATCTTGCCTCAACTTCGCCCGCTGATTACCCCGCCTTGTGTTGGCATCACGGTCGAAAAGCTTGGAATCCACCTGGTACGCGCGGAACAGTGCCTCCTCGTTACCATCGCTTGCGGCATCAGCTTCCTGGTTGGATGCGTCCACGGTACCGCCGACATCGTCAGCATCGTAAGTATCATCACGTTCGTCATCATCAGAATCGAATGCCGCCAGGGCAGAGAGAATGGCCGATTTGTTGGGTGCGTTTGCCTTGTCCTTGAGCATTTCGTCGGCGTTCTTGCCGGGTTTCTTGCCAAAGGAGACCTTGGATACATCCATTGCAAGACGATCAAAGTCATCGTCATCAAACACATTGTGCCGTGTTGGGACTTGAGGCGGAGTAGGACGTGGTGCAAGATCTGTATGTCTCGCTTCGGGGTGTGAGGACCTAGAAGTGGTTAGTTGAGAATGAAGATAGCAACAGAGGGAAACGTACAAGGACTCGCTGCGATCTGCGCTGGCCAAATGAGGTGGCAGAGTCTCACTGAGCAGATTCGCAACCACTTGTTCCACGTCCTCTCCATATTGGTCCAGACATTTAGAGACAAAACCAGACCCCAAATCAGGAAACAGATCCTGAACTTGAGTGATCTGGCTCATTCGATGAACGTGTATATCGGCGTCGACTTCTTGCTGTGTCTCTTCGCCTTTGCCCTTGTCCACTTTTCGCCTCACCAAGCGTTTCGGACGGACCATAGCACCTTTCCTATAGCCCTCGAGTGCTGTGATTCGCTTTTTGAAATTGTCTGTTGCCGCGCCAGCATCCTCGGCCCGTCGTAGTAGAATCTTGAGTAAAGGGGTGTTTGTGATGAGTTCCGGAACAAGAGAGTCGTTGACGTTCAAAGGGCCGGCCTTGTGAGCATCAGCTGCTTCCTTGAGCGCGTAGAGCTGATCGCTCAGCATAGACCACTTGGCCGGTTCGACGTCTATTAGGCCAACCAGACACAGGTAAGTGGTTGTCAAAATCACCTTGCGAAGAGGCGGGTTCATGACGCGGAAGCACACAATTAGCCCATCGAAGAAATCGGATCCGGCGAGGAACAAGGTGCAGGCATCTGGCGAGGCATGTAGGAGATAGTTTAGTCGAATAAGGCGAGCCTCAACGAGCTTCAGATCGCCCTTGATACCAGCCTCGAGCTGCGGGATGAGCTGCTTCTTTAGTCCTGTGAGGGAAGCCTCAAGCGGAGCGGCATGTTGCCGGAATAGCTGCGCAATGAGAGGCGCTGTAGCCTTCCGGGGGAATATCCTCGCGACATTTGCGGGAAAGGTATAGTCAAAGAGTTGTGAAGGCGGAGAAACAGAGAAGACCCGTGAGGTCAGTTGAAATACCGCCTTTGGCAATGTCGTCGAGTGTGATTCTAGGACCGTGAAGCCTGCTTCTGCTGTCTCCTCTGCAAAGGAGATGAGAAAGGTTGCGATGGAGTCGTCTCGCGATAGAGATGTCTTGAGGTCCTTGTCGGAGAGGCTGAGAATAGCGCGGCAGATGGACGTCCAGGCCTGGAGGAGGGAGTTCCACTCGCTGGAAGATAGGTGTTGTCGCCAGGATGACTGGGGGAAGGGTGCGAGAGGTGGTAGCGAGGTCATGGTAGAGTGTGTATCTCTAGTAAATTTTGGTTGTGTGCGTTGCTTAAGCCCTCAATGTTGTTTGATGGAAGAAATGAACAGGCAGCGTCTAAAGTGAGAAATGAATTGTTCTTAGAAAGAATCGTCGCTCATGGCTGTTTATCAAGTATCGAGTATCGTGGCTTAATTATTCGCATCGCCGTATGAATCATCAGAAAGTGGATTCACAGCTACCTATGTACGAGCTGACGGGATGAAGTCAACCTGGAGGTGGTACAGAGGTACGTACCTAGTGCAGCCCAGCGAATTAGGCCAATCCGGACAGTGGAGGCTGCTATGCAAAAATGTGCAGGTAGTATAAACTCACATGCATCGAGTTAATTCTTTGTTGGTATCTATCACATGAATGATTGAATTATTGACATATCCAAGTACCATTCTAATAAAAAGTCTGCCTACCTCACGTCTCTAAGCTTGGTTGAAGTTAAAAGAGATATCTCCCAGATATCGTTGCTATTCCTATTCAGGACTAGCTCGGCCTTCCATGTCCGACATATTACCTTGCAAGGTCGGGTGTAAGTTAGTGAGTGCTAAGCCTTGCTTCATCAATATTTACTCTAGGTACATGTTAGTTAGTTATGTGAGCGTTGTTTTATTGTGTTCAAAGCCATTATGTGTGTCGTGAGCCTTGAATTGTTTATTGACTCTTTAGTCCTTAACCCTTCTAGCGTGTGACTTGCTCTATTAGATGAACTTTTCAGATAACTTCAACAGCGCAGCTCTATGAGTCACCTTTTGACTTGTACTCTGCTATCTACCTTTGACAGCTGCTTGATCTGTATGGGGAATTTACTATTGTGAATTCAAGAGATTGTTGCTGTTGTCCTTGTTGATAAACTGTGTTCTTGGTCCAACTAAGAAACCGGCCCCCGCTTCGTCAGTACTATGTACCTCTATAGTGAGCGGTTTTCCTGGCAAAGAACAAGTTCCTGGTCCCTCTTTTTAGTGCAAGATCCTATGTAGCATCATAGGTAGGCAGTATATTGCTTTATCGTTTTAAGTGCTGTCACGTGAGTATCACTCCACGGGAAAGTTTTCGCTAGCTAGCTGCTTGAATTTCACAGGGCACAGGCTGAGCTGATCAACAACGTCACCCCACGACGATATCATATCTCCAAGGGATAGATCAGGACTAAATACGGCTTTTTACACTGATATCATCACAGCCAAGATGAGCAACGCTGGAAATGCTGCCGGGCCTTCGCCCTTCGACACCTACCAGACCTCGCTGACGACGAGGTACTGCAGTAAGGAGATGGCCAAGCTCTACAGCCAGCGTTCTCGTCACTCTCAGTGGCGCAAGCTTTGGCTGCTTCTTGCAGAGTCTGAGAGGGAACTTGGCATTGATACCATCACCCCTGAGGCTCTGGAGCAGATGAGAGAACATCTTGAAGTTACCGACCATGACTTTGAGGTAAGCTCTGGAAGATGAGACAGCATCTTAGTTACTAACCACCTGTAGTGTGCTAGAATTGAGGAGAAGAAGCGCAGGCACGATGTGATGGCACATGTCCACGCTTTCGGAGCTGTTGCACCAGCTGCGGCCGGTATCATTCACTATGGCGTGAGTCTGAACCATGACAGACCCTTTATCTCAGCTTAGTGTTGAGTTTTCGTTCAAGACGTACGTAGTACTAACTTGATTACTTTCCAGGCAACAAGCTGCTATGTCACCGACAATGCGGAACTCATTCTCATGCGTGATGCTATCGACCTTCTCCTCCCGAAACTGGCCAAGGTCATCTCCAACCTGTCCAAACTCGCCATGGAGTGGAAGGCGACGCCTACTCTGGCTTATACTCACCTGCAGCCAGGTAATTACTCATGTGAAACTTGACCAAAACCATGCTGATTGCTCCCGTATAGCCCAATTGATCACAGGTATATCTAAGCCAATCTGTTCTTTCTCTTGTTATAAGGCCCAGCATTTACCAACATGTGTTTAGTTGGCAAGCGAGCGGCTCAATGGGCCCAAGATCTTGTTTTCGACCTTGAGAGTATCGAGCATGCCCGAAATGGGCTTCTGCTTCGAGGTAAGTCAGAGCCTATGCTACAAGAAGGACTCATGCTCAATGTATTTCAGGTGCCCAGGGAACCACTGGCACCCAGGCGTCGTTCCTCGAGATCTTCAACGGCGACGCTTCCAAGTGTGATCAGCTGAACGAACTGCTTTGCAAGAAGGCTGGCTTCTCCGGTTGCTACGATGTCTCGACCCAGACCTACTCTCGCAAGGTCGACTTGATGGTCGCCAATGCCATCTGTGGCCTTGGTGCTACGGCGCAAAAGATCACCGGAGACATCCGCCATCTGGCAAACTGGAAGGAGGCCGAAGAGCCGTTCGAGAGCACTCAGATTGGTTCATCGGCAATGGTTCGTGCCCCTTTTTATTTGGCTGATAGATGCTAACCATAAGCAAGGCCTACAAGAGGAACCCTATGCGCTCCGAGAGAGTCTGCAGTCTTGCCAGAGAATTGCTGGCCAAGCAGGTTTCCACCGCGAGTACCTACGCAGCACAGTGGATGGAACGCACTCTCGATGATTCTGCCTCGCGCAGAATGGACCTCCCTGAGATGTTCCTTCTGGCGGACGCCATCATCGGCGGATTGGACAACATCACCAACGGCATGGTCATTTATCCCAAGCGAATTGACGCGCGGGTCATGGAGGAGTTGCCCTTCATGATTACGGAATCTGTCATCATGCGACTCTGCGCCAAGGGCGTGTCCAGGCAGGAAGCCCATGAAGAGATTCGCGTGCTGTCGCATGAGGCTGGCTACCAGGTGAAGCAGGAGGGTAAGCAGAATGATCTGGTATCGAGGCTTCGGAAAACAGAGTTCTTCCGACCCATCTGGGATGATATCGACGACATGCTGAGGCCTGAGCTCTACATCGGCCGCAGTGTCGATATCGTGGAGCGCTACTGTGGCCCAGGAGGCGTGGTTGAAAAGAAGATTCAGCCGTACAAGGCTATCATCGACAAGACTGAGACGACAGAGCTTAGTGTTTAAGCAACTAGGTAGTCAGATAAAAATAGGAGCGATTATACAACATCCTGCCTTTGCTTAACCAGCATCCGGGCTAGCCCACTGAGTTGTGGCATATAGCCTGTTGGGATAATAATATATTATAGATATAGTTCAAAAAATATTTAAAATATTTCTATAAAACTATTTAAAGATAAATAAAGATTTTATAAGAATTCTACTATTAATTACTTATTTTTAAAAGTTTTATGCCACATAATGCAGTTATAAACTCTGATAGAAAGGTTATTGTGTTATCTGGC
>JAJJWO010000202.1:0-65363 GCA_021655895.1 Fusarium sp. NRRL 66739
AATTAATATAACTTAAATAGACTAAAGAGTGTCTTTATTAATATATAGACATTATTACTAATATAGATAAGACTTAAGACAAGCAATATAACAATAAATAACAACATCCACGGTATTTCAGTCTTAACTATAACAGATTTCATTATTACAAGGTCACCTATTTCAAGATGCTGTGCCTGTTACTTAGATGGTCAGATCAGCGATAAGAGCTATCAAGGATTGATAGGCAATCTGAGTCAACTGAACTCTAAGAACGTCAAGTTAGATGCACGAGGTATTAAAGAAATATATATAGCGACGATCTTAGACTGATGTCTTACGGCGGCATTAAAGCAGGGGCCGAACCTTTTGGCCGCGCAGATAGTATTTAAGATACAGGGCATGCATTTCAATATAAGACATCTTTAATACTTACCAAGTCTAATTCCACTAAATATAAAAAAGGAAACGACCTCATCTGTTTTTATAGGAAAGACGTCCAGGGAAGGATCTGAAGGACATATATTATCTCTCGTTTGAGGGACAGGCGTGAATGGTAAGGACAAGCGTAACGTGGTAATGTCAATGTAAGAGGAGATAAACAACGCTTTTGTTCTATATGCAACAGCTGTGCAAATGCCTATTCATGCAATGCCACTATAACCGATTAGCAATCTCCTCCAACAGCTGCAACTCTTCCTGCATGAGAAACAGATTATGCGGCAGCACCAGCGCACCACCAGGCTTCATGATAATCTCGCTCGCATCATGCCTCTCGTGCCTCTCAGTATCACTTCCATCATCCGTCCTCGTCTCCGTCTGCTCGCCCTTGCTCTCAACATCCGCCGGCTTCTGCCTCTCACCCTCGGTCCTCAACCCCCTCAAGTCCTCAGGCGTCCACCAGTACGCAGGGTACGCGCGCTGGATGTTGTTGACGAGGATAGCAACGCCAAACATGATGGTGCAGTTGAACAGCACCACAGCGACAAAGAACCAGCCTAGACCGAGCAGACGGTCATCGACGACGGCGAGAAGAGCAGTCGCGCCCGCGGGAGGGTGGATCGTCTTTGTCAAGGCCATGATGGACGTGACGGTTGCACAAGAGATGGCGCCGCCGAGCCAGCGAATGGAGTTAAAGTCATTGCTTAGCTCGAACAACTTTCCAATGCCGATGCCCACGACGGCGGCGATGAGCTGGCCGCCAAAGAAGTTGCGCGGTTGCGCAAGGGGAGATTCGATGGCGTAAAACTCGAGAACAGCACCCGCGCCCTAATACAGTCAGTCAGTACTAATGGTCCGAAAAAGCACGGGATGAAAACACACAAAAGATCCGACGATTATCGGGGCTCCCCTCTCAATGAACGAAGGGATGCGCTCCGACGCCAGCTCAATAACCGACAGCGCGCAAAAGATACCGAAAAAAGCCCAGATCACAGGGAGAATACTGCCGATGCTGCGAGGCTTCTCGCGACGGTAGCCCATGAGATAGGCGATGGGATACGGGACATGTTGCCATGGCGGCGAAGGAAGAAACGGGTTGATGTATCGATCAATGTCGAAGTTCCACGTTCTCGGATCCAGGTTCGACATGATGACGGTATTAATGGGGTGATTTGGTGGTTAATGAGATGAAAATCCGGGGTAGACAGATTGGCGACGACAAGTGAGCTGATGATGTCGTGACAAGTTCAAGCCAAGACAAGACAAGTCGAAAGCGTCAAGAAGATGAAATAGCGAAATAAAAAGAATCGACGCTAAAAACAAACAGTGACGTCAATTTGAGCTGCGATGGCTTTTAATGAAACAATGGCGAGGTAATCAATTAAACCCTCTTTTTTCAACCTTCGTCTTTTGGTGATGGCTTCAAAGAATGAACAAACAACCGGCCACGGTAGAAAAAAAGTGCTTCCCCCTCTTCCCCTTATATCAACGCCCAAGGCCCGCGGAGATGCCCTAGCGCTTGGGTAGTAAATAACATTGCCGAGAGCAAAAAGTCCAAAACAGACCAGAAGAGAAAAAACGGCTGGCTTGTAGCTTTCCATTTGGCATCGATTTCGTAACAGAAACTCATGAGTCGCTCACGAGGTCCAGGGACGAGCACAGCACGGCTAAATATGGGGACACGCTTCCCCACAGTTTCCTCTTTGGGATGTTCGGAGAAACGGGACGCTGCCGGAAATTGTTCGGCGTCGCGGGTCTGGAGAATGACATAATCACTTTGCCTTATTTAATCCTAGCTCCCTTACTCGTGTTTTCCTTTCAGTCACAAATTGCGCCCTTCCCTTCGGACTTGGCCGTCGGTGCCGACTCTGCCGGAGCACTCAGCATTTGTCATTCTTTGGAAGTGAGAGTGACTCAGAAGATTATATCCGCATCGCGAAACATCTCGAATGCCTCAGTCCATCCCTTGGCAGGATCCCTCTCCTCTGCAAATCCCACCTCTCGCAGCCGCTCCGCGCTCAGCTGCCGATCAAACGTCAACCACCACCCCACGCTATCGAGCTGCTTGCTCCCCGCGCCAACACCCGCCTTGACCGCATACGGCTTTCCATTCTCTTCAAAGACGTGTCGATGGGCTTCGATATACTCGCTTGGCGCCTGCGCGCTGCCATCGCCCGACGGCGCAGTCCCTACGAGGCCGAAGAACGACGCGATCGAGGGCCATAGGCTGGCGAAACTGGTGGGCTCTGTGCGGTCGAGCATGTTGATGATTTTGCCGGAGCATGTTGGGCTGAGAGCTGCGTGGATGGATATACGGCCGAGGATGTGCGACGAGACGGGCGTGAAGCGCGCGTTGTAAGCTTCATTGTTTCCTGGGAACGGGACCTCGATCTTTGTGTCCCCCGCGGTTTTGACACCGTGATTGAACGCGTACAGGGAGAGGTACTGCGCCCAATGCAGAGCCAGCGAGAAGTTGGAGCCGATGGGACTGAAGCCCACGACAACGTCAGGACATACCTCCGCCCATGTCCAGCTGCGACCAACGGATGCCTCGTCGAGAATGCGGCGGAACCAAGGGTAAGCGACGGTCTTTTCGTAGTCGACTGGTAGATTATCGGCCATGGATTCTTTGAGAGGTGGCGTGAAGATGCCGCCGGGGATGTAGATGCCGTAGCCCTGCGAGAGTCAGCGTGAGAAGCAGGTGAGTTTTGGAGATGTTACTCGTGTGCCGCCAGAGTATACAAAGGACTGTAGATAAGGAGCCAGGCTGTTGAGCGCGGATGCGAGGTTGCGCATCATGTCGCAGTTAATCTGGCATTCCTTCTCGTGACTCTCATCATGCGGCGCAAACACTAGATCCATCAGCCCTGCTCACTCTCAATGCCGTTCAACGAACCAAAGTAAAAGACATGCGTCGTCCTCTCAACACCAGGAACCTTTCCCCTCAATTGGCCCGCAACGTCGTCGCTCTGCAGGTTCACACCCGACACGAGGTGAAGCTCAGGTCTTGCGCTGGATTCTTCAGGCCAGAATGTTCTCGACGCGTCGACGGGGCGGTTGCTCACGGCTGTGACGCTTGCGAAGGGTGCGGATGCAGGGTAGTTGGAGAGGAGCTGGTTGACGACGGCCCACCCGATGAGGCCGGTTGCGCCAAAGACGAGGGCGTGCTTCTGCGAGTCTGACATGGTTAGATTGATGGATGATGGTAGGTAATTGATGGTAGATGCAAGTCTTGAAGCATTATATAGAGTTGGGGCCAATCTCCAGGTGTTGTTGTCATTGTGGCTCATTGATCCGCATTTCCTGTTCAAGCTCGCCGAGTGGATTCGGTCATGGCGCATCCATTGACTTTGACCGTCGCAAAGAGATATTCATCTTCGTTAAGCACACGCATCTATAGCAATCAACCTCTTGAGATAACAAATCGGCCCATCCACACTCAAGCTAGACGCAATCACCAATGGCGTCCCAAACCATTCCACATACTGCGGACACGTCTGATAGAACCTCATATCCCACACCGACCCCTCCGCATGACAAACCAGCTCCCTATCCTTACCGTTCATCACAATCTTGCACTTGTTATACTCCCAACTGCGCCTGTCAATCCAGTCCTTCGTGTTGAACCTCAATAGCGTCAGGTCGGAAAAGTAATCGCTGTTTAGATACCGTCCGCCGTCTACCGTTCGTAGATAGCCTGTGCCAGCTTCGAGATACACCAGCACCGCGCGGCGCTTGTCGTTGGTTACATTGGGCGCTTCGCCGCCGCCTGCTTCGCCTGTGCTGAATCGTTCGCCCTGGGTCGTGGTGAGGAAGAAGTTGTTGTATCCATCTGTACGCGACGCGTCGGCTTCGCGGAGCTGGACGAAGAAGGTCGGTTGAGCCGGAGTGCCGCAGTCTGTAGGGTTGGCGTAGGTCTTTGTGTGCCGCTCTGTGCTTTCCGAGTAGTGCGTCCAAGTAGTCGTTGACTGTAAAATCAGCATATATCATGGTAGGGTTGAGGTATACGTACGGTGGTAGTGACGGTGACTGCGAACAATGTCACAGACACCCATTCAGTAATCCTCCTCGATGCCGTGGTTGACGTTGTCGTAACTGTAGTCGGCTTGACAAGACACGAACACGCGCCGCTCACAACACTGGCCGGATATCCCAGCGCTTTACCCTGCCTGTCAACCGTGATGCGCTTCGTCGGCGCAGGAGGAGGCGCATAGGCAGCATTGCGTCTCTCCAATATATCACGCTTCTTGATATCAGGAAAGACGCCGACCGTCTCGGTGTAAACCCACGTCCCCGTCGCAGACGCCGTCTCTGGTATGACCAGCGTCCCCGTGCCGCTGTAGACGGTGGTGTACTCCCAGTCGTCCCAGACGTGCGTCTCAGTGATGGTCTTTGTCTTGCGCTTGTAGTGGAGATAGGAGGAGCAGAAGGGCTTGACTTGTTTGCTGGCGACCTTGTGGGCTGCGCTGGAGAAGGCTTTTACTTTGGAGTTTGAGCAGCTGAGTTTGTTGGAATTGGCGGCGAGCGAGGGGATCGCGAGGGCGAGGAGGATGAGAAGCGACACCATTGTTCGGACGGGGACTTGAAGAGATGCTGAGTTGAGGCGAAAGAGCCCATTCTCATGGTTTATCTTGAGGAATTGTAGTCATTGAGCTTTTTGGCAAGTCAAGCCACCTCCTGGCGATGGCGTTGAATGGGTCTTCGCATTCGTCACCAACTGTTCAGCTCCTGGCTGCTAAGGCAGTTTCAGGCACCGTTTATAATCTATTGCTTCTTCCCGTCAATTCCTTGTCTTTTTTCGTCTATGCGCGACGTTTAATGGCCAGGCTGAAGAGATTTTGTTGCGAGCTGAGTCCTAGTTATGTCTAGCGCAGCCATGGTGACATGCTGGTGACTGTAGAGCGACTGGTGAATTGTAGATTGATAAGAACATTGAACAGCAGGGTAAACCCCAGATTGACATTGACGATAGCTTCAAACCGTATGCACTGGATTGGTCAATGCAATGCAATGCAATGCAATGCAAGACAAGATCCATGCAAAAGCGCCAGTAATCATGACCGTTTCTCGATCTAATCTCACCGTTGAAGCGAGGTTGAGATAAAGTTGGAGGCAATCGCACGGCCATCTTGGCTCGACCTCACCAGACAATCCCTGCTGATCAGGTATCGCGATGCCGAGGACTGCAGCTGCAGCCATTCACAGACACGAATTCCAAGCTGCGCTGGACTGAGTCAAACAGTCGCATTGTGTTGCAGTTGCAGTTGCAGTGTAGCGTGTGACCTTTTAATCTCCGCATGTGGCATCCAATCTGGGGCAACGTCGTGGTATCACAGAGAATTGATGACAATTGGAGTCGTGGGGATCACGAGCCGGACTCAGCCTCAAGCACACCATCCAACTTCCAACCGACCGACCCAAGCGCCGGGTTAAAAGGGCCAAGACTCTGGGCGCTAGTCATGGGCGGTGAAGCGTGGTGTAACCGCGTGAGCAGCCCTGTTCACATGCGGTTGATGCTATGGCATTCGAGGGGACAAGTTGCGGCTTGCTCAGGTGAGACAGACTCAGAGACAGTCAATCTTGCATTGCAAGTCCAGACCCTTTGTCCCTTGCACAAACTGTCAGCATCTCCCCATAGGGAATAGATCGTCAGATGATATCGTGCAACTCCCCGCCTCCAAGGTCCCGGCTCTTGAGCAACGGTTACAGCGAGAAATAGAGTCACTCTAGCAGCGCCCGCTTGCAACAATCACAAGCTCCGTGTTTCACGCCATGGTGCACCATCCTCCGCCAAGTCTCCAATAAACCCCAGATTCTCCACTGAATTGCCTCATACCAAGAGAGGGTCTGTGTTGTGAGCTGGCTGGCATGTGCTCCATTGTTTGTTATTGACGCGAATAGCGCTCAGCGCTCAGCTGGAAAGCAGGAAAAGACCCTTGTTTGACAGGAGGCTCACTCCATGCCATGCGCACTAACACACCAGTTGCCTGCTGTCGCACAGATTGGCCGGCGCGGTCCAGCCCCCCTCACTACAGCTAACCGTAAAGCCTAGAACCCTCCACAGCTCCACTGCCCACTGCCTTATCTCTCTAGCGCATGACCCCGTTTGTTTGATCGTAACTTTGATCGTCTTTCTTGGCCTCCAGTTTGATCAAAACACAAGGACAGAGGCGTCGTCATCCCTTCACCGACTCCTCTTCTTCTTATTCCTTGTTACATCTGTTACATCTATTTCATCTCTTTCATCTCTTTCATCTCTTTCATCTCTTTTTGTCCCTCCCTTTTTGGTCCAACGGTACAGGCGCCCTTCCTCCTCCATCCTCCCACTCCCTCTCCGCCATCGATCGAGTCCTCCCCGATACACGAGATACCTCCCCACGTACAGTCGCCGTTCGTCGTTCGTCGCTCACAGCCATGGCTGGTGGCCCTGCCGTCGAAGGCTCGGGCGCAGCCCCTCAGGGCGGCATCATCGAGGGCCTCAATCCGATCCACTACAACCCGAAAGACCCCATCTCTCTCTTCATTGTCCAGGCCTTCATCATCATCATCTTCTGTCGCCTGCTCCAATGGCCTCTCTCCAAGGTTGGCCAGCCTCGCGTCATCGCAGAGGTCATCGGTGGTATCGTCCTCGGTCCCTCCGTCATGATGCGAATCCCCGGCTTCCAAGAGAACATCTTCCCTCCCGAGTCCATGCCCGTCCTCACCAATGTCGCCACCATCGGATTGCTGCTCTTCCTGTTCCTCGTCGGTCTCGAGGTTGATACTCGCATGTTCAAGTCCAATTGGCGCGTCGCTGTCAGCGTTGGTCTTGCTAGCATGGCCCTCCCATTTGGCCTTGGTGTCGCCGTTGCTTGGGGTCTGTACAAGGAATATGGTTCCGAGGGTGCTATGGATGACATGGAGTTTGGCACTTTCGCGCTATTTGTTGGAACTGCGCTTGCCATTACCGCTTTCCCTGTCCTCTGCCGTATCCTCTCGGAGCTTCAACTCCTCGGAACCTCTGTTGGTGTCACTGTGCTCGCTGCGGGCATTGGCAACGACGTTACTGGCTGGGTTCTGCTCGCCCTTAGTGTCGCCCTCGTCAATAACGCCAATGGTCTCACAGCGCTCTACGTTTTCTTGACCGCTGTCGCATGGGTCTTGTTTCTTGTCTTTGCCGTTCGACCTGCCTTCCTCTGGGTCTTGCGTCGCACCGACAGTATCCAGAACGGACCATCTCAAGGCATCACAACCTTGACTTTGCTTCTGGTCTTGCTGTCATCCTGGTTCACTGGTAAGTCACCCTCCCTTACTGATAATCTGGTCTAACACATGACAGCTGCCATCGGTGTCCATGCCATTTTTGGTGCCTTTCTCATTGGAGTCATTTGTCCTCACGAAGGTGGTTTCGCCATCAAGCTGACCGAAAAGATTGAAGATCTGGTTGGATCTATCCTCTTGCCCCTCTACTTTGCCCTCTCCGGTCTCAACACTGATCTTGGTCTGCTCAACGACGGTACCACTTGGGCATATGTCATTGCCATCATTATGTGCGCCTTCTTCGGTAAGATCATCGCTGGTACTCTGGCTGCGCGCTTGACCAAGTGTCTCTGGCGAGAGAGTTTGGCAATTGGTGCGCTCATGAGTTGCAAGGGTCTTGTAGAACTCATTGTCTTGGTATGTATCATCCATCAAGCAAGTGACTGGCTCTAACGATTGTAGAACATTGGTCTCCAAGCAGGTATTCTTTCACGCAGGACATTCACCATGTTTGTCGTCATGGCTGTGGTCACCACCGTCACAACCGCGCCCTTGACAAAGTGGCTCTATCCCCTTTGGTATCGCCAGAAGGTTGATAAGTGGCGCCGAGGCGAGATTGACTGGGACGGAAACCCACTCCAGACTGAGGCCCAGGCGTCTCAGCATAGGATGGAAGAGGCTCTCGACAAGTCTCAGACCAACCGACTCATCCTCCATCTCCGACTAGATGCCCTTCCTGGTCTATTCAACCTTGTCTCACTTCTCGGTGGTTCACGAAAGACACCCCACTCGAATCCCACCGAAACAGACAACGACGTCCCTGCTGCTTCACCCTCTAGTGAAGAAAAGCCCTTGATTCAGCGTCGCCCGCTCGAGGTTCGTGGTGTTCGGCTTATGGAGCTGACAGACCGTACCTCGTCGGTCATGCAGTCTGCAGAGCTTGACGAGTTCGCCTCGCGCGACGCCGTCTTTTCCGCTTTCCAGACTTTCTCTCGTCTCAACGGTGTCGCCGTCGCTGGACAGATGACCATCATCCCCACGTCCGCCTACGCTGAGACCATCGCCAAATACGCCGAAGAGGCCAAGTCAGACTTTATGCTTATTCCTTGGAGCACTTATGGAGGTATTGCCGAGGAGAGCTATGTCGCTGCCTTGACTGAGACCGGCAATCCCAACGACCGTTTCTTCAGCAGGACTTATATCGAATATGTCCAGGGTGCTGTTCAGCGATCTACCTGCACGACGGGTATCTTCATCAACCGAAACCCTGATAGCAATAACCTTTCTAGACGACCTACTCTCACACGAAGCGCCTACACTGGTCTCTCTGTGCACAGCTCCCACGACTCACCGGTTGTTCAAAGGCCCGTCGACCAACGTCAGATCATCTTTGTGCCTTTCATCGGTGGAAAGGATGACCGCGCTGCTCTTCTCTTCGCTCTTCAGCTCGCTCACAACCCTCACGTGTCAATCCATGTCATCCACCTACACTTCAGCGAGGATGACCCCGAGATTGAACCTCACACCAGCAGCAGCCCTGCAAGTGACAAGGCCTTGACCAAGAACGCCGCCGGCATTCCTTCCGCAAGCGACCTCGATCTCCTCAACACCGCCAAGAAGAACGCTACGTCAAAACTCGAGGGTCGCGTCACCTTTGTCGAAGTCCCCGTCGACTCATTCCGCAACCTTCCCGACCTCGCCGTCGCTCACGCGCGCGAACTCGTCGGCAAGTCCAAGGTCAGCGTCGGAGACTTGGTTGTTCTTGGAAGGACTCACTCCCTGTTTGATAACCTCCTGGTGGAAGACTTTGGCGTCGAGAGGGATTTCCAGCGCACTGTCGGTGTTCTTGGTGATCGCTTTGCGAGGGCGGGTATTGATGCTGGATTGTTGGTTATTGATGACAAGCAGGCCAATAACTGATCTACTGGCCTTGTGTATTGGACTTATGGGCGTTCTTTTCACTGGTAGATGATTGGATATCTAGGTGTATTTGGATTAAGCATGTTTTGGGCAAGATTGGTTTGCATATGATTGATTTGGGGATATACCAGACCGGACCTTGAGATAGATAGGTCATGAGTTATGAACATGCATTTATGATCTCCTAGTGCTAACCCTTTCTACTATCTGAGTCGTTACCAAAGTCCAGGGTTCCCTCGTATCTCAGCTCTCATCCTCATCCTTACTCCAAGGGTCTATACAAAAGCTTACTCTCTTCCTCCATCATCAGCTGCCAAGATCCCTCGTCACGACTCATAAAACAGCCACCCGCAAAACCACAAAGACAAGAACAAAATGCAGGCTGCTACTTCTCCCGGGAACAGAATAGGCTTCAGGCTAAGTTGCCAATCAAGCTGAGCAGAGTTGATGCTTACAAGAAGGTCAAGGGCTTCCATCAGGTTGTCAATCAGCTTCTCGTCCTCTGCATACTTGGGCTCTATTTCAAGCATCTCGGGAATGATCTCCTGGTATTCAGGAAGGAAACGTCCGTGACCGTCTTTCAGGCTGTTGGCTAAGGAATCGAATTCCTCGCGCCTCTCCTTGTATTCCTCATACCGCTCGATTAACTTTTCGCGCTTTTCGTTGAGTATGTCGCGCCCTTCTGTGAGTATCTTGATCCGTCCGGCGTCATAGTTGAGACTCTCGATGTAGGGGTTGTCGAGTACTTCTTCGATGAGCCGGGCGATGTCTTGGGCGGCAGCTTGGTTGTTGCTGCCCGCTGGAATGTTGCCAAACGCCGCCATCAGTCGCTTTGCGCGTTCTTTGATTTCAGGGGGGCAGATAGAGTTGACGGGAGGTGTTTCGGATCCCTGGGGGTTGCTTTCGTTGCGATCAGAAGCCATCTTGGGTGGTGTTTGCAGAGAGCGTGAGAGAGAACTGTGATGTAAAGTCTTTTTCTTCCTAGTCAGAACCTGATGTGAATGGGAGAGATGGATCAAGATGGCTTACCTTGAGACCGTGCTGGATTGATGTTGAAAAAACGATGACTGTGATGAGAGAAGAATCAGAAGATTTATGCGGTGGAAATGGAAGAGGTAACTAGATGATAGACCATAAACTCAGGATCAGTGGGGCCGGAGGCACTCGTTCATCAGTTCTGGCACTGAAAGAAAAGGATTTCTCAGTACAAGTTACAGGTGGTAAAATTTCAAAGGCAGTGTTCAACTTGTTCGTTTGCAGTGCTAGTGAATATGTTTGTATGCCACTTCTGCCTTTCCTTGCATACGCCAGCACACTTTGAATTGCCATGATCTAGGGTTCCCAGATATCTCCAGCCTTAATCCTCGGAGTCTCTCTTGCGCTTGGTGCCACCAGTAGTAGACAGCATGCTCAGAACAAGTGAGACGATATGCATCACCTTGTCGATCCGCTTGTTCGCCTTTGCAAGCTTGGCCTCCAACTTATCCGCTCGCAAAGCCTCGCCGCTGCATTTGTCTTCCAAGTTTTCCACTCGCTCATACAAGCCGGTTTCCGGGTCATCGTTGTCCGCCTCGTCGATCTTGCGCTCCAAGGACTTTCTAGTCATATCAATCTCTTCATGCAACCGGCCGATCTGGTGTTTGAGTTCTCCGTCTACCTCCTCTATATACTCCTGCAGATCTTGAATTTTATTGTCATCGGTCGCCGTGCCGGAGTCTTTGAGCATGTATGGCGCGATGACTGTGGCGAGACCCGTAAGTGAGGTTTCTTCGAGAGTGGTTGTGAGGCGCTGTGCTTCCTCCTCGACGTGCTTTGGGCAAGACATCTTGGCGATGTTCGCGCAGGTGAGAGTCTTGGTATTCCTTAGTTAGGACGTTCATTTATCATGTTGTTGAGGTTTTGAATGAATGATGAGTGCTCACCTTGAAATCGCTTCGGCTTGGAGTTAGGCAAGAGATTGTGATGTGAAAAGAAGCGAGCCACGATAGCTGGAGAGGAATCGGGTAAATATATGGACCATAAATTTATGGTCCAAGAGACCCTAAAGCATTAATCTCTTAATCACTACAGTCAAAATGTTTCCCATACATCGCACAGGTAACAACTGCAAAAGCAACCAACAGCAGTCTACACAGAAGTCAGAAAGCATATCACCAAGCGAGGACAGATAACCTACTGACTTATAGAGAGAAATAACAAAGTTTATTGAATAGTTTCAAGAAGATACGGTAGAGTGATTCAAGTTCTTATGGAAATATCAATTATGTATTAATTATTCAGAAATTTATAGGTAGTTTTATCAACACTTCCTAGGGCATTATTTAAAGAGGCCAAAAGAAATCATCTCGTGGTAGAATATTAATTAAACGAACTAATTATTGCCTGTCTCAACCTCCCATGACAAGCATCAAGCATACTTGCACAAAAATCATCATCCAGCGTTCCCAGATAACCCCAATCTCAGTTAATCTTCACAGTCTCGTTTGCGCTTATCCCCAGTTGGTGCTTCAAGAAGTGACAAAACCAACGCACACGTCTCAACAGCCTTCTCAGCCCGCTTGCTCGCCTCGGCAAGCTTGTTCTCCCAGTCCTCCACTCGTTTTCCAAGCCGATCTGTCTTGTGGTTTGACTCTCGAGTCTTGCTCTGAACCTTGCTCAGGGCTTTGTCAGCAATCTCCTTCTCCTTTTGAACCCTCTTAAGCTGGTCGGCGGTGGTTTTGTGGGATATCTTGAGCTCATCAAGCTCCTTTTGGAGATTCTCCATCCGCTCCCTCGTTTTGTTCAGTTCTGCTTTCGTTGCCTGAACTTCAGCTTTGAGACAATCGACTTGGTGAGTGTTTGTAGCAGAGCTGGGTCTGCTGTTGACGGTTTCGGTGACGAGCCCTGCGAGGCCTTCGATGGGCGTTGTCTCAATTGTATGGACCAACTCCCGGACTCGAACATTTGGTACCGGGATGATGTTGTCTTGAGTGGCTGCGTCCTTAGAAATACCGGCAAACAACATTTTTTGGACCTTTGGCGTAATGTCCGGTGGATAGATTATGGCGTTGGTAGGGAATTCTACACCCCAGAGCTCAGACATATCTTTGCGGATGGGCTCCATGGCAGGATGGCCTGGACCCCACCACGCTGCGAGATAAAACCAATGGGGGTAATAAAGGCTTTTCTCTTCACCGTGATGCCCTCTCAGCTTCCTGTAAAACCGATGTAATCCAGGTGATGATCTTGTGACCCAGTTTTCAACGCAGGTGTCGGTCTTCCAGGTTTGGACGAGAAGATTGGCAAAGTCTTGGGCAAACCCCGGCCACATATGCCCTTGGATAAGCTGAAATGCAGCAACGATGCTGTCTACGATTATGCCTTCGTTGGATGATAAGTGCGGTAGTGGGAAGCTAGATGTCTGACAGACAACTCCGCCTTCGGCCGTCGTAGTATTCGGAGGAGCGACAGGTTTGGCAGTTCTGGCCTGTTAAACGTTAGAATATCACGGTTATCTTGGAGATTCAGCATACCTGAATGCAGTGCCAAGAGCCGTCATGAGGACGAAAGTCTAGCTGTGGCTCACTGGATGCCATCTTGAGGCTTTGAGCAGACGTCTAGACACGAGGTTGAGCAGAGTTGAAATTAATTTGTTGTGAAGGGTGCGAAGCAAAGTTGAGGGCGAGGTTGATTTTTGATCAGATGACCCTAAGGCTTTGTTTTGCTTCACTTGCCAGGCGTTGGCAGTGCCACTCGGAGTGGAGGCTGGCGTTTTTCTTTTTCTGTAAAGTCCTTACACATATCCTGAACGAGTACATCAATCTCACGCAGGATTCAATAAAGATTTCCGGTTTTTAATACAGTTTGATTGGTCGAGGTTCATATCTCTGCTGCCTTATAAGTTATATACATAAAATACACTTCCAGTTACATGACCACCCGCCTCAAATCATCAACTCCACCAGGTTCCAGAAAGTACTACTTCTCAGCGACCTAGCATAGGCTATGACAGCCTCCTTTTGATACAACTCCCTTATCACCAGTCTAATCCTCGGAATCCCTCTTGCGTTTCTCGCCGCCTGGAGCAGATAGCAGACTTAGGACGACAGCACAAGTTTCCATCGTCTTGTCAATGCGCTCGTTTGCATCTTTGAGCTTGGCTTCCAAGCCATCCGCCTTCTCGTTCGCCTTGGTGAGTTCACCCTCTAGGAGATTCACTCGCTTCTTGAGCAGTTCAACTTCGTTGTTGTCGGTCGCGGTGTTGTGCTTGGTGACGATGTCTGGGATGCTTTGGGTGATGACTTTGGTGAGATCTTGAATTGGGGTGTTTTGGATGGTGTGCTTGAGTTGCTTTACATGTTCTTCGGTGGGCAGCGGCAGAGCGTTCGCTGGGCGAGGAATGCCGACAGGTTTTCCTTCGAAAAGCTGCTTTTGAATATTCAAAGGGAGACCGGCTGGATATATGAGCGCGTTTCTGGGGAATTCAACACCCCATAGTTCTGACATGTCCTTACGGACAGGATCCAGTAGAGGGTGGCCTGGACCCCACCACACTGCCAGGAAGAACCATTCTGTGTATCTTAAGTCCTTCGTCGTGTTAATGCCTCTCAGCTGTCTGTAGCACCAAGTAGACTGAATGTCTTTCTTCAAGAAATTTTCGTGCGTAAATGGGTCTTTCCAATATCTTTCAACGGACCTCACCACCCTTTGAGCAAGATTCGGGGGCATTTGTGTCTGAACATCCTGAAATCCGGCGATGAAACAAATGATGATTTTGTATTCGGCGTGGGTTTTAGAGACTCTTGGGAAGTCGTATAGTTCCAGTTTAGCTTGTTCAAATAATCCAGAACAGGCAGGTTTGGCGGTCCTCTCCTGTTACGGGTTAGATGCTGGGGTGGTGGCAGGGAGAAGTGATGATTACCTGGACCTCAAAGACCTGGGGAATTACGGGACTGAATATAAGATGATGGCGCGCGCCCTGGCAGCCATCTTTATCGCGAACAGACGCCATCGTGGTTGATGTTGATGTTGATGTGGAAAGGAAACGCGGTGCTGATGGGAGAAGAAGAAGGGAAAGGAATCAACCATACACTTGGGCACTAAACCCACCAGAGGTGATCTTCTACACCCTTCCACCATCCACAGTGAACAAACGAAATCTTCCACTGTAGTCAGAAATACTTTAGTGCAGGTTCTAGGCAACGAGATTTCCAAGGCAGTGTTCCGTTTCTCGGCTATTTGCAGTGCCTATTCACTGCCCCTGAGCCCTCCCTCGCCCCCATGAAACTCTCTCTCGACTATAAGATTTTGAAGCTACAGGCTTTCACATTTCTATCTTCATCACGGTGCTCCTTTTCTTCTAGAACCTCTCAATCGGCTTCATTTCAGGGTCCTTTCCCAAAATGACTTCCCCAGACGCCGAGCAAGACTCCAAGCTCGAGGCTCTCAAGAACAGAGAAATCCCTGGCATGAGCAACTCCATCCACGCCGCTTCCGCCGACCACTTCAAGTTTCTCGACGAGTTTGCTCGAAAGAACTACATCCTCGGGGTCGAAGCAGGCGCGGCGCATGCCACAGAGGAGGCGGATGCTCGCATTGCTGATGCCATGGAACAGTCTGAAGAGATCATTGCCTCCCTCGCCGCACGAAATGACCAGCTCGAGAAGAATGCAAAGAGTGGTAGTGCTGCCGATACTGAGCTTCTCACAGAGATCAGTAAGAAGCACGCCTTCTCTTTGCTTGCAAATGAAACTGACGAGGATATTAGATGAAGGGATCAACCGTGTTTATACCGACCTACGCACCACCATCACGTCCAACGGAATCCCGACAAATGTGAAATCCCAGCTGGAGACTATCGCCACTTCCATTCAGGACATTGCAAACACATGCAAGGAGGCTACTGGTCAAGCAAAGGGGGCCAACAAGCGCAAGAGTGACGCCCAGGGCGGACGCGTTCGCATCAAACGCCAGCCGACAGACTAAACCATCCGGAGATACGGGCGCAACTTTGATGGTCAGGGCCTTCATTTGGGAATCTCTTTTGGAGTTGAAAATTGTGAATGGGATTTGTAATGACTGGGCTTGGGCGGTCTTGGGTCATTGGACGAACGGGCAATGCGATAAGATATTCACGAAAATCAAACCTTGGCACTTACACATGCTGGGCCGGACACTTGTCCATAAGTGACAATATTCTAATGGTTTTGTGTTCTAACTCAAAAAATGCTTGTAAATGTTATGTATGATAAGTCGGGTTGAGGAACATGCACAGCCACATCACGAGACCTGACAGGTGGCGGCAGCAATCACCCAACAAATGCTCCCTTCTCCCAGCCCCTTGTTTCATCAATCTGTCCACAGCAGTCACCAACTCACTCACGCAACAGAACGCTCATAGATCAAGCACGCCATAACGTTCTCAGACCCGATGATTCAAGTAGAGTCACTTCGAGGCTCGACGTCTTGCTTCTACCGCGTGGACGGGGGTATCTTGAAATGCCCTGCTCAAGTCTGGAGGGAAAGCTCAGCTTACCAAGAACTCACGGATGGTATTGCCCACAGCTTCAACATTGAACGCCAGATTCTGGATATTCTGGGAGACCATCCCAGAATAGTCAAGTGAATATCCCAATCTCGTCAGAATCACCGTCATTATACTGACGCTTTATTAGATATTTTGGATGGCAAGATGAACCCAAAGGCCTACTCCTTGCTGAGGCTAGTCATGGCAGCCTCGAGCAGTATCTAACTGACAACGGTGATGCCATACCTCTGTCCGTCCGCAAAAAATGGTGTCGACAAGCTGTCGAATCCATCGCATACATACACCAGCGAGGTGTGATACACTCAGATCTGCGCCCTGAGAACTTCTTGGTTCACGCTACTACGACAGCACCAATGTCTCTTGACCTTTGGCTCTGTGATTTCGGTGGGTCATATTGCGAGAAGCTGGGCTTAGACGGCGGACATCTTCCAGACGCCGGCTTTTTCGACCCCAACGCAGACTGGGTATCTGAACCCGCGACCGACATATTCAGTATCGGGTCTATCCTCTACGCCATCGTCACCGGACACTGGCCATACCGGAGTGCTGGACCTTTTGAGACGGGTGAGGAAATGGACAACTATCGCCACCACGTCGACGAACTTTTCAGACAACGCAAATTCCCTGATCTCGAAGGCCTCTTTGGTGCGGATATCATCCTGGGATGTTGGACCAGGAAGTATACAAGTGCAGCTGATGTCTTGCAAGCATTAGATTCAGAGATGGCAGATGTAGATGAATGAATGTGTGTCTTGAATTAGAGACTACAGTGGCTAATAAAGGAACGGTTGAATCTTGTTGTCTGAAAATGAGATAAAGTCCTCCATTTGAATTGTTACGAATCATCATCACAGGTCCGATTCTAGCCACATCTTGTGCATCGAAAACGAGTGTCCGTCCCATAAGCAACGAAAGATTGGGCTCCGGCTTCTAGGTCTAGTTTTGTCAGAAGTAGAACACCAGACTGCGGAAGAAAGTGCTTATACGTACATCCCAGTTCATGGGTTCCTGCAGTTAAACTTGCCACATTTTCCCTTGACTTTGCTCGAGGCTAGAGTGATTACCTTGACCGTGTGGCCCGCCTTGGTCTGATCGGTGCAAGGTTTAAAACTGACATCCTGACTTACCGCGTCACCACACTCAAAGATCTTTGACGCGGTGGTTTTCTCGCACATTTTGGCAAGTTCAGCGTTAGGCTTTGAAGGAGTAAAGGCAAATCAAAGGATAGTCGCAAGGAAGAGTAAAGAAGAGTGTTTGGTACAAGGGAATAACGTCGAAACATGTAGCCTTTATATCTATCTGGTGTACCAAATACTGACATCACCCTTTATGATGGAAACGGATGTTTTCGTTCACATAGAACTACATGCACCTGCTGCGTCCACTCACCTGCCCACTCACCTGCATGGGTTGTTTGTCGACATAGAACAACGGGCACCGTTCTATGTTATCACCAACACCTCCCACGCTTAGCGAGAAAGGTTGGGTGTGCGTGCAGGTAAGCAAGCCCACGTCTCATGGGCCATCACGTTGCCCTTTCTATTGGACTAGAGACGCGGGGTAATGATATTTGAGGATCTGAAAGTGGAAAAAACGAGGCTCCCCTTGCTCAATATTTGTCTTCATTGCCACACTGAATGTGTCTCAACTCTTCTCTACAGCTCAGCGTTTCGCCACAGGTCGAGATAAGGCATTCCTGAGATCAAAGTGGAAAAAGGCAAAGGCAAGGCTCCAGTGGGTTACCTCCAAGGGGTTATGCCAGATCAGTGTAAGTGTACGTCTGTATCCTGGGGTATGTAAGGATCTCTCCACTAAATTTGCCCAGTAGACCCTGCCCCCAGGGTTCTATAAGAAATGACCGGTCTCACCTAATAAGCGGCCTTTAAGCATTATTATATAAAATTAAAATAAATTCTTTATAATTTCAGTTATATCTCTATTAAATAATAGAATTTTTATAAATTATAGCTATATACTTATTATATATTTAAAATATAAATAAAATTTATAAGAATTTATTAAATAATAATAAAAATAAAAATAAATTCATATAAATTTTATAAGTTATATATTTTATATAATAATATTTAAGTTATAAAAAATATTATAATAAACTTTATTTTTTTATAAATATTTATAAGATTTAGCCTAATATTTTAACTATACTAGTTATTATTTTATTAAAGTTTAAAGATTTTAAGAAATAGCGGCTATTTCTTATAGTACCCACTATCCTGCTATTCCAATATGGTCTAGGCTCTCTCAAGCGGGGTATGTCGTATCTAACGAGAACTCACGTTCACCTAGAACATGCCAAGCGAATCCACCACGCCCAGGAACAACAAGGACGTGGCGCGGTTTGCTCTGGCGATCCAAGGGCTTGGAAGTAGCCTACTAGACTTGGAGAAGATACAAGAAGTCTAACCTAACGTGTGCTAAAAGCCCTTGACTTTGATAGGCATTATGTGCTCTCTTGAAGTGACTGTGACTCAGTACTCGGTTAATCTTACGACAGTTGGCGGCTTGCACTCTGAATCAATGGCATATAGCTATCTCAAAGCTCCACTATCATAAGGCATGTGATATCCCAGACTGTAGTTCGGCGGTCTTGATGTAGTCTTCATCCATATATAGCAATGAGGACAAAGCCAAGTCAGTTCTTCACCCCTTCGCCCTTGCAGTGCGTACACAAGAGACCCCCAGACTCTCCCTCGCCATGGCAAAAAGGGCATTCCTGCGGCATTTTATAAACGGAAGAGATGATGTGGTATGACACAAGTAGCTAGCTAGCGTAAGTCATTGAAATGCTGTTTTCGCTAGGATATGACTGAGTAACTTACTACGCGGATGGATTTCGCGTTCAGAATCGAGATGGGTTCACTTTGTCGATTTGGCTTGCTTGGGTCAGGGAACAGCTCACTTTAAATGCATGAGCAAAAACATCCCATGACCTTGGCCGGCGATTTACCGCTATCAGCCGCCCCCAGCATTTTTCCGTTCCGCTCCTCGTTGCACGCTCATATTACCCGTAACACTGCTGTACTACTGCAACAAAACTATCACCGTGAAAAACGTTTGTCCCTCACTATTAGACGAAATTAAACACGATGCCACGGATGTTGCATTGCCAAACTTGTTCTAAATCCTTCCTGAAGAGTACGGATCTGCATGAACATGTCGAATCGTTCAAGGTGGTCATCTCTCGTCGGGAGAACTCAGCGCATGCTTACTCGCCCAGGCTCGAGCGCGCGATTTAACTATCGAATTGCTACAGTGTCTGGCACATGCAACTTCACTGGCTGGAGCGTTACCTGAGAGCGTCCATGAAATCGGCAATGACCTGGGAATCAACTCGCACAATGACAGTAGTGGCGTCGTCGACGACGATGACGAGAATAGGGAAGAGGGTAGTGTTGACTTCGGTATCAACCGCGATGATGACCGGGAGGGCGATGGCGAGGATGGTGAGGATGGCGATTGCTTCGAGCGTGACGAGAACGACCGCGAATCCGCAGGTGAACGCCCCAAGATATCGTGCCCTCGAAACGATTGCGATACAATGTTTCCGTCATGGACAAGGCTGGAGCGGCACTACCAAACACGTATCTTCCCCATTCTCCTCGTTGGGGGCGAAATCGCTAAGGGTTTCTTGACTTCTAGATGTCCGTTGCCACGAAGTATGTTTTCTCTGCAAGCGAACCTTCGATCGAGTGAGCCTGTTTGTGGACCACAAATGCAAAAGGTTGGAAGGTAGTGACAGGACTCGCATACTGGGGAGGCGAAGGGCGCTGAGGATATTGGCTGGTCAGGATATGAAGAGGTTCGTCGCAGAACAGGAACGGACGGTTGTAGATGTGCAGAATGGTTCCGCACCACCTCGGAAACGGAGCAAGACACAAACACAAACACAAAATAGCGTCATCCGATTACCCTCTGGAAACAGTGTCACTGAGTCAACCAACGATCCCATGGCAGAGATTCCTCAGCAATTTACGCATCTTGGAGAGCTCGCCGATGCTAGCAATGTACATTTTCCCATCAATATCTCGACGGACGCAATGTCTATGACTCAGGGATTCATTTGCTCCCCTGGGCCTTTGAGAGGAAGCATATTCGGAACCCAGCACAAAGGGTGTCCAGTCGCGCAAGAGAGTCACTCAGAGACGAGTGCCCTGTTCTACGCAAGCCGATTGGGTGATGCTTGGCCTCCTACCGACTACCAGTTCTCAGACGAGAGCTTGCTGACGATGGCTCTGGAATCGCAGGGTGACGCTATTCTTCCGGGTGAGGAAATAGCGACCAGTGATGGGACGATTGTTCGTAATGTGGGTGACAATACAAACACATAGCCGACTGCAGGTCGGTTGCGCGACTCTTGAATTGCGTTCCCCGTCATGCATATGTGAAATTTGTCGATATACCAGATCTCTCCATTTTAGCAACCTCCTGCTCCAGGTCATCAGCCTTTCGCAGTTGTATTTTATCCCAGGTTTTAATCTCCGCCCCCTCTTTATCTGCAAAGATGGCGATGATTGCAGCACCCGCCATGGTTCGAAAACAGAGTCGGGTGTCTGCGATAACACTGAAACTGTATTAGAAACAGTGGGTTTATGGAAACGTAAGCTTACAAGCCTCCATGTTTCAGCACAACTTCCTTGGCTGTGATATTTGCTTTCCTCAGAGCAGCATTCGCAACTTCTAGCATGCCATTAGATGCATGCCAAGTTTTGAAAGTCTGCGAGTGCGAGCGTTCGAAGAGCAATATGCGCGTCTCGGGGGTGAACAAATGTATAATGAGTGCGGGCGGGTCGGGGCCTTCGTTCTTCATGAAGGTATAAGTGTGGTCTGGATCACATGCGTAGGAGTGATAAATGCCGAGGCATGGCGCGTCGAAGAAGGAACGAAGGAGAGATTGGACTTGCTGTAGAGAAAGGTCAGAAAGATAACTGCTGTGGCAAGTCTTTCCACGTACCTCATCTTCGAGAACAAACTGCCTGCAGAACTCCAGCCCGACCTGCGTTCTTAGTGGGAAGCCTATCTTCTGCAACCGTTCGACTTCTTGGCCCAAAGCCGAGTCTTCGACATATACGAACCCTTCGGAGCGCAATTTGGAAGAGCTCAGCTGGTATCTCGACGGTGATGCCATGGATTATCCGTGTCGGGGACGGTGAACCTTTCTTTAGGGACAGGATCCATGTATTGGGTATGACGGAGGTTTGGAGCTGACGATCAATGGAGGGGAATGATGTTGGCAGACGGATATTTGATTCTCCGACCAAGCCACATCCGACGAGCTTATTTGTCAGGCCCTGCAACAGCACTTTCATCGGTCGTTTTTCTTCCGTTTGGTGTCTCCAGTTACTTGTCAATGAATTCGAACTGACTTTGAAAAGCGGCCAAGAATGAATACTGTAATGTAATCGAATCAGTCTCTTGAGGACAACTTCGTGGGTACTCGCTGGAAGACAGATGCACCTGAACTCACAGGCCCTTGGCGGTTCCCTATCTTCCACAATATTACTATCACTTTAACGCTCCGTTTTGCTGTCCTCAAGCTCAGTATTAATGTGCTTCGGATTTTATCTTATATATTCATTCACTGGTCAAGGTAGCTTAAGAAATCAAGCTCAGCAAACACTGCCGGGGCGAAGTCACCTATATATTGTGCTCTCTATACTTGCTGTATCGGCCCTGTTACAGATCCCTTAAGTTCCCTTAACGATACCACCTGCAGTCATTTCCTCTACATCCTGTATAAATACCTCCTCTGCCTAGGCCTAATACATCTTTTCAATCTAATCTTTAAGCTTTCTTAGCGAAGCAACTAGTTGATATAACCCAATCAGTGTTCTTATATCTCTAATAGTAAGCTCCTCAGCAAGCTTAATATGACTGCTATGGAAAGAAGTAAAGGAAATAAGCCACTTATGACCGACGATATAAATGAGAGGAATCGTCGGTATCTTTTTATCCGGCAAAAGCTCTAAAATCTGTTTAAACCATGCAGCTGTCCATACTGACAGTTGAAGCTTTCCTTGATTCGCTGACGTAGCTGTCTTGGTCTTGATGTTACAAGCAATGGGAGCAAATTGCAGCGGTGAGTATAACGATTGGTTAATAAACCGAGATTCGCCTGGCTGCTTCCAAACCTTGTTGGCAATTCCGGCAATTAATCGACCATCAGCCTCAGGAGGTGGTAGATCGTGAGGTGTTAACTGCGGTCTTCCTCTGTTTAACCATAAAAGCAATGTAAAGTCGACCATCTTACTTTTGACTACTGTGACCTTGCTATTGGCGGTTGGTACAAAAGGAGTTACAATCTTGGCTGATAAAGATGGTTTAACGCGTAAAAAGGCGTGCTTTAGCACACATATGTGAACATATATATTCCAGGATGCCTCTGAGCAGTCAGCGAGTTTACACTGATCTGCCTCGGACTCGATCTCACGCAGTAGCTCGAGTTCTTTAGTCAAGGCGACAAGCCTATGGGCATTACCTATATCTTTTTCATTTATGAACTAGTTGTCTTTGACTCGCTTGAGGACCGATTTGATACTCTCCTTGATTCCGCCTGGTATGAACTTTTCCTTATTATTAATATCCTGCAATTCTGCGTATAACTTATGTACATCTGAAGGGAGGACGCCAAGCTCGTTCACGCCCAGCTTGACAGGGTTGATGGGCACATTGAGAGCCTGGAAACTATTGTTGTTCTTGATAGGACTTTTCGGTCGGCCTTTCCTACTTGGCGATGTTCCTGGAGAACTTTGCGAAGCAAATGACGATTCTGATGGAGGAATATGGGGAATATTACTTAAACGGAACGGAAGGCGCTTGTCGTTGGAGGTTGCGAGTGCAAATGCCTGGTTTAAACGTGGAGTAGCATTTAGATCCTCCTCAGTCCGTCTTCGTTTCGGCGATAGTTGTCTGCCTGACATACTCTCGTTTGACGTTGGTGGGGTGATATGCGACCACTGTGTCTATAATGATAAATGCTTCTTCGAATGCACTTGGTGCTGAGTCTTGGTTTTGGAATTATTTATATCGTTATCAAAAGAGTCCGGTATGGCATCAAGCCACTGCTCGACATATTGTATAAGACTCATGAATGGTAGAGGAGGGCGTGGGCAAGTTGGAGATTGGGGTATCTGGTGGTGGAATAGAGATAGTTTTTTGGATGAAGGTGTTGTGACGAAGTGGATGCGTGCTTGTGTCGTGTTGTGATTGGCGAAATGATTCGGGTGAGTTGGCAGGGTGATGAACACAACGGGATTAGTTAGTGCTTTGTTGACTGATGGCGTCAACAGCCAATCAATCAATATGTTCCCTCACTCGCGAAGAGGCATGTCCAGTCTTGGGCTGATATTCAAGGCATTGTGATATCTGTCTCTGGAAATGTAAGTCCCGTGCCAAAGGCCATATTCACCGGCCGATATGTTGGTTCGGGAAGTCCAATTTATAACTACAATTATTAGAGTTTAGTCTACACAATGCCTGCTAAATTTAAGGGCGCCTCTGAGATTATTATTAAGTTTTAATAAGATATAACTAAACCTGGCTTAAAATTAATAAGGTTTTATATTAAATATCAGACTATTATATTATTTTATATAATTTATCTTATAAGTTAATACTAAGGCAGCCTAGTAAAAGTAATACAGGTGTTTACTTTAATATTATAAATCTTATTTTACTTCTTAGTACATAATATAATTATTATAGTTATTTTTATAACTATACTAGAGATATTAGTCTTACTTTAAGTTAATAACTTAATATTATATATATAGTTAACTAATATTATCCTTTATATAAGTATAGTTAGTCTCCTGCTGTCTTAATATATTAAAGAAACTATTTATTATAAGTGTCTTAATTCTATTGATACCAGATACCCTTGCTATCCTAGCAATAGCGTTCTCAGACGATTACCTAACTTATTAGTCTGACTCAGAACTATGGAGACTCTAGACAAGACTCCAGCTTTTGAGTCAAACTATCTCTAACGAGGTCTTCTTCTTCTCATTCCCTGGTCCAATATGCGTTCTTTCTATGAACCACGCCTCTCTACTTGGCGCGGTCTCCAGACCTTAACATCATGATGCGCTAAGTAGCGTGTAAGAAGATAGGAGTTTCGACATTGTCCATTATAGCATGTTTCGGGAACACAAGGAGGCCCATCGTAACTGTACGACTCTCTCTCGACAGCGTGGTACCAGCTATCACTGGGCACTCCGCCATTGGATGGATCTAAGATAATACTCCTTTTATAGTGAAAAGCGACGCAGCGTTCTACATGGTCCACTCTTTTGAAGAAGTTCGCTGTCGAGCCGGGGTGGAAGTCCTTGCTGGAGCAATCGTAACAACGAATCTCTAGTGGGCTGTCGACCGGGTGATGATGTCGTCTTACTCCGTCTCTTATTGGCTTTACCCACTTGCCTGGCGCTGGAAAAGGGCTAGTCGCTGTGATGACCGCATCCATCTCGGGCAACAGTCCCGAGTCGCGCTCTGGTGCTAGGCACCTCCCTCCAGCTTGTCGAACTATAGAGATAGCTTTCTCTATGTCGTCAAGCCGAAACGGAGTGCCTTTCGCCCCGAATTGGTGTAGGGCGCGTCTAGACTTGGTAAGGATCATACCTGAGTGAGCGTTCCATGATAGCTGCAGTCAGACGGTTTGTTCATCCTCCTGGCTCAGTGTAGCCTGAGGCATATCGTGAGCCATGCCCTTGTAGCTTTGATGCTGAGGTCCCTGGGAATGGCTAGGATGTGGGCAAAAGGCGACCAGTTTCGAGATCCCAGGTTCGAAGCCAGCCGCCATATGGCATGCTATATCAGCCCAGGAGAATACCACATGTTCGCAAAGGCGGACGTGGCCCGTCCAGGCGATGCAAGCTCGGCGTTGATCCGCTTGTCTGTATTGTTGATCGGTAGAGAAGCACAGAGAGGGATGCTCAATCTTGCAGGCAGTACAATAGAGCCAATCATTGTCGTGTCGCGCTGCAAACTTGCACGACATGGACAAACCAGCTCTTTTTCGAGCTTCCGATCCTTCTTGACAAGCCCCACAGAGCTTTTCCTTTCTAATCAGGTCGCCAAGTCCTCGGCTTGCCTCTTTGTTTCTCTTGTGCTCGAAACAGTGTCTTTCAGAAACCCAACAACTCTCATGTTCCGTTAGAGCTGTGAAACCCGCGCACCAGTTACAAAAAAGGCAGTCCGAGAAGGCGTGTGATACGAAGGACAGGTCCTTGGTAATTCGCCTAGTTCGATGACATACCTGCCTGAGTGCAAAGAAGGCAAAAAGAGAAGGTTGATCAGTCCCTTGGTAGATAACTCGGATGATTTGCAGAAGAACCTCATCAGGCAGACGATGTATGGGGGGCAAGTCAGTATCCTGTATCCTACCGGACTGTGTTTTTGTCATGATTCGGTGGCCGCTGCAAGTCTCTGAAGCAAAAGGGTCGGAAATGTCATCTTCTTCTGCGAAAACGGTTAGCTTTGTTAGCGATCTAAGGTGGCAGTGAGCCCTACCTGGCTGGCTGGTGGCATTTGCTTTGCCATTCCCAAGCATTCTCCTTAACCATTTGTGTGCCATTTCTTAGTCGCGAATGACGGGGTCGATGTTCAGAGTCACAGAGCAAAGCGGCTGCAGCAGGGCCTTTTGTTATGTCTCATAGACAGCTGACATTTTCACTCTAACAGAGTTTTGAGGAATTTAATCAAGAAAATATGTTTGGCCGAACGAACTTTAATTTGTGCTTGACTGAGATTCTGATCAGAACCTTGTTTGGAAGGTCACTAGAAGATGCATCGTGCCTTTTGTCCATTTCCTTAAAATAAGTTTAACGTGATAATGTCCTCAAGGATCGCGACGAAACTGCATATGCTTTCGCCACTCAGTTACCTGCCACAGCGACATCGAGTATATAGCTGTACAATACGTGGGCTGTCACGTTCTTGACTTTTTATCCTGGAAGGATATATAGCTAAATAAATAGAATAACTAGTAGTTATTCTGTCGATTATTTTATAATCTATATCAGCATTAGCAACCAGCCTAGTGATACTTAATCCAGCGATTATAAATACTAGAGTCCTTGAAGGATAAAGTGATAAAAGTATTGTATATTAAACTGAATTATCTGCTGTGTTGTCTGCATTTCACTGTGCACAAGAATGTTGCTTGCATTTCACGCAGGCAGCATTTGAGTCGCATGATGCAGTTGTGAACTTTGATGGAAAGGTTATTGTGTTAGAGAAAACTGCTGTGTTCTTCCTACTGGGCTGCCCTGATCTCGACATATAGGGTATATTACATTGAAAATCTTTTTATTTTATAAATCTAAAGACCTCAGCTATTAGTAATTTGTAATTAAGAACACCCTTTGCTTACAAGTATTACACAAGTAAGCCTTCTATAATCAAAGCGGCAAGAGTTACAATGAAAGCAGCCAATCCAGGCTGTAGAGAGACGGAATTCTCGCCACCGCCGGATTCAGATCTATTCCCTCCACTCGAACCTGATCCGCTCTCCTAGCTCAACACAAAGACCTCGCCCGTCCTATCGGAACTGAAACACAGGTGACTTTTAGAGTTCCACGCCAGACCAACGGAGCGGAAGCAGTTATCCGGACATTTTGAGAGATCTTTGTGATAGATGATGGGTGTAGTGGCATTTGTACTTGGTGAAGAAGATGCAGGGCGGCCGTTTTGAAAATATAGGTACGAGACTTTATAGCGAACTGGCGGATTACTGTTCCCTAAGGGTTTCAGAAGTAGACTGGGTCAGGGGTTAGGCAGGGGAGCTTACAGCTTCCGTGGAAAGATATATAGGCTCTTGTGCTACTCTCGTTGAACCTGAGGCCTAGAGGCGCGGTGTGGGCTTGGAATGCTAGTACTGGAGCAATGTAGTCAGATTGGCATTCCGCGTCAGTAAGGACAGTAGTATTATCACCTTTAGCCTGACGATCAGCTGGAAATCTATCGCCTGTTTGAGGTCACCGTCATTTGCAGACCAGAGTATATAGCAAAGAGGGTAGCCGTAGTTACCACCCTGACCATCAGAGCCATTAAGATAGCCGTGGAAGTTCATCTCCTCGCCTGGGTTGCCCTCATGGATATCTTTCCCGTCAAGATGTAGATTACCAGCAGAATTCTCGACGCTGAAAATGCCGCCTGTGTGAGGATGCTCTGCCACGCAAAGACCTCATCGGATGTAGAAGCATAGAGTGGACGTCCATCTTTGGAGAGGGCGATGCCATGGTTTAGCTAGTACAGTACACTACTTAGTTGAGGTCAAGAGATGCAAAATCCGGGATCCGATTGGCTTATATTATCCTTCTTTAGCGGAGTGGTCTTTTGTCTGACTTGCAGGAATGTGCCTCCTTCTTTATCGAGTTCGAGATGGAATATACCGTTTTCAGAGTCTATAACGATAAGAGCATCCTTGCTATCGAATAGGATACCTCGAGGTTTCTAGTTAGTTGATACAGTACTCTAGGGTCATTCCAGACCTTGACGGCCATCTCTGCCATCCACCGTTAGTGTTAAATAACTCAAATTGCTGGCTCAAGTAGCTTTAAACAAAATACCGGTAATACAGAAGTTCGGTCCAGCTTCCAAATAGAGTAAGACCATCGCGCATCAAGAAGCAAGAAAAAAGTCCCTTGTCTGGTCTGGTTCCCCAGGGCACCTATTCCGATGCCGTGGTAGCCGGATTCTGGGCGGGTCATTGTTAATGGCGCATACAGCATTTTGCACATAACGTTACTGCGCACACAACATCCTGGTATAGCACTGATAAGCAACGCTAATCGTCGCTTGGAGGCCTAAAAACAACCAATAACAAGCACGATGTGACAACAAAATGGGAAGGGAAACAAAGCCGGTGGTATCGTACCCTATGAACTGACGATAACTAGGTGGGAACGGGAGAAGCGGCAACTGCTAGTTATCGGTCGACTCTTTAATTGTGCGGACTGATGTGGAGTTTCCAGGATCTAGGAATACTGCGCAGCATTAAAACCTGCTCGCTTTGCCTCTCTCAATATCATTTCGCCTCATCCATGTCTCCCGGATTCCTACAGTACAAAGCCAACGAGTCAGGCAGGCATGGCATCCTACAATGAGAAGCTCAAGGGCGGGGACCATGAGCTGTCCCTCGAGTCAGGCAGCGGCGATATTCCGGCCGTCCAGGACTTCCCTTCTTCATCCGACTACGAACCCGGCGTCTTAGCAAGTCTCCGCCGCTTCGAGGCTCGCTTGGACAAGGCTCTCGGGGTCGAGTCTGAGGCCATCGTACGCAAGGCAGAAAAGGACAAACGACCTGTACCATGGCACGAGGAGCTCAACATGGCCCTGATTTGGGCCTCGGGTACTATGGGCATCAGCTGCTTCGCTACTGGGTTCCTGGGCTGGGAGTTCGGCCTGAGCTTGAAGCAGAGTCTACTAATCTATGTCTTTGCCTCCATCCTTGGTGGCTCAGTATCCTCATACTGCGCGACCTTTGGTGCGGCGACCGGCCTACGTCAGGTTTCCGTCTCCCGTTACAGCTTCGGTTGGTATCCCAACAAGATGATTGCATTCCTCAATGGCATTGAACAGCTGGGTTGGGCTTCTGTTGCCACCATCAGTGGTGGCCTGGCCCTCACCGCTGTCGCCGACGGCCACATATCTCTCGTTGTCGGCGTTGTCATCATCGCCCTGGTTTCGCTCGCCATCAGCTTCTTGGGTCTCAAATACATCCTGATCTACGAGCGCTACGCCTGGTGCATTTACTTGATCGTCTTCATCATCATCTTCGGCGAGGTGGGACCGCATGCTGATAGCAAGACCCCTGCCTCTAGTTCAGGCATAGATCTCTCAGGCAATGTGCTTTCTCTGGTCGCCATCGTCTACGGCAGCTCCGCATCGTGGGCAACCATGGCTTCAGACTACTATGCGCACTACCCTGCCAACACATCAAGGCTGAAGGTTTGGCTATTGACTACTGCTGGTATTGGCATCCCTACAGCGATCGGCATGACTGCAGGGGCTACGGTTGCAAGTGCCCTCAACAATGTCGACGCCTGGAAGACGGCATACACAGACCCTCACCAGGGTCTTGGCTTCCTCATCAGAGATATTCTGCATCCTCGAGGCTTCGCCAAGTTGCTTCTTGTTCTGCTGTCCTTCAGCGGCATCAACACCAACATCATGTCCCTCTACTCATCGGCCATTTCGTTCCAACAGATGGCCACCCCGTGTGCCAAGGTTCCTCGGTTTGTGTGGACACTTGGTAATTTCGCGGTTGTCATAGTTCTGGCCATCGCTGGTCGTCGAAAGCTCAACACATATCTGCAGGACTTCCTGAGCCTGCTGGGATATTGGTGCACCAGCTACTTTGTCATCCTTTTCGAGGAGCACAATATCTTCCGCAAGCGTGACTTTGCCAACTACGATCTTGAGGGCTGGAACGAACGGGAGAGGCTGCCACATGGCATCGCTGCCTCGGTTGCCTTTCTTTTGGGTGTTGCTGCGTGGTGCATGGGAATGGTTGAGACCTGGTTCACCGGACCACTTGGCAAGCTGATTGGAACTGACGGAGGCGACGTTGCAAATGAGTTAACCTTTGTGGTCACGGCGATCGTGTACCCAGTTGCTCGGTACCTGGAGCTAAGATACTTTGGCAAGTGAGTTAGAGTATAGTTATCACCTAACAGGGGCTGGCGTGTGTCCTCTCTGCATAAATGAGTATACTGGTCTTGGAGTCCTTTGATGTTGATTGGACAGCTCAAGGTATAGGTCACTACTGCACATTTGGTTAGTGTGCTGATCCCCCAGTCATGTCTGGCCGTTACGGAACTATCGGATCTCATAGGCCGTGAGTTTGACGTCTCGACCAACTAATACTTTATTAGTGTATTACTAGCAGATAATGGTAACGGATCTTACTGGCTAGACCGTGGATAATTGACGGAAGTCGCGGCATGATAACGTCAATCTGAACCGTTTATCATTGATAAGAAAGATAAGCTTTTGGGGTGTGGTATTTGGATATTAACTCCCACACTCCCCTCCATTGAGTTCTTGTCGAAACACTGCCATTTATTTTATTCTGCACAGCTGTATCTCTGGTGTGCTTCCATTGATTGATTGACTTTGTCCTGCCTTTTCAGTCTCTCAACCCATGATCAAGATGCAGTCAGACGGCTCAGACACCAAGAATGGCTTCGCAGCCACTTCGGACTCGGAACCGGGGCAAATGGGCCCGGTGCGGCGACGGTTCGGATTCAACTTCAGCCTCCAAGTTCACCAGGAGGAGAGCTCTTTTGCAACGACAAAAAACACCTCGAATGCGGATTTCGACCCCATCCCCCCTTCGAAGCGAACCTGGAATTGGGGCGCCTATGTGGCGTATTGGATGGCAGATGCGTGGGCTGTGTCGAACTGGGAAGTTGGTAAGCAAGCTGCGTCATTTGGAGCTACAGGAGAAGGAAGAGCGTGAATCGCTAATGTTTCATGGTGTAGCCTCATCCATGATTGCTGTTGGGCTAAGTTGGCGAATGGCAATTGGAGCCTGTGTTCTTGGTAATTTCATCATGGGTCTTGTCATTACCGCCAATGGAAGAATAGGAGCTATTGTAAGTTTCTCGCCTCATCATCGTGACTCTTAGGTTAGTTGACTGACTTATTCACAGCTGCACACCCCGTTCCCAGTTCTCGCTCGCATGCCCTTTGGCTACTACTTCAGCTACTTTGTTGTGCTCTCCCGCTGTGTCCTTGCCATTGTCTGGCTCGGGTAAGTGCACATTTGTCCTCTTGGTGCTGTGAGTTTAGTGACTAAAAGATGTCTTGTAGTGTGCAAACCACAACTGGAGGTCAATGCATGACCGTTCTGCTGACTGCCATCTGGCCGAGCTTTGCCAACATCCCAAATCACGTTCCAGAATCTGAGGGCATCACCACTGCAGGCATGTGTGGATTCGTGCTCTACTTCCTCCTTCAGCTTCCCTTCTTGTGTATCCCGTACACCAAGGTACTGCTTGCTCTATAAGCCCTTCGTGACCTAGACATTAGCCTGACAATTACAGATTCAATACTTCTTCGCCTTCAAGAGTATCATCGCTCCCATCATCTTCCTGGCTGTCTTTGGTGACACATTGCACAAGGCCGGTGGAACCATTAGCCACAGCACTGTGATTACACATGGAACTACCCTTCATGGTGCCACGTTGGCGTGGGCCTTCTTCAACAGTAAGCGAGGCAGTTCTGATGCTATCTTGTATCCCCTAACAACTGAACAATTTAGATCTCAACGGAGTCTTGGGTAACTACGCCACACTCGGCCTCAACATCGCCGACTTTTCGAGATATGCCAACAAGCCCAGCGCTCAAAACGTGCAAGCCATCGTCATCCCCTTCATCTTCAGTACGCTTCTCCTCTTCACGCAGTCTATTCTTCAAACTGCTAATCAGCTTCATCAGCCGTCGTCGGTCTCCTTGGCATTTTCACCGCAGCCGCTGCCCAAACTGCCTACGGCAAGGTTATCTGGAACCCTATTGATATCATCAGCTTGTGGATGGAATCTGGTTCCCACGGTGGTCGAGCTGCAGCTGCCTTTGGCGCTATCGGCCTGCTGATTGTGACGCTTGGTATCAACATTTCTGCCAACTCTATTAGTGCCGCGAATGATTTAATGGCCTTTGCTCCCCGGTATATCAACATTCGACGTGGTCAGATTCTCGCTGCCGTAATTGGTAGCTGGGGGTTTGTTCCGGTGAGTCATTACACTTGTTTCTTTGTTGCTACAGCATGCTACTCTCCAAAGTAACGGCCCTGGGCGTACTTGATGACTGACCTCATCCTACAGTGGAAAATCTTGGCCTCGGCTCAAAAGTTCATCGCCTTCCTCAACGGCTACACCATCTTCCTTGGTCCTATGACCTCTATCCTCATGACAGAGTACGTGCACCCTACCTTTGGCTCACTATAATGCTGTACAAGTATATTAACTCCAGTCTTTCTCCAGCTACTATATCCTCCGCCGCGGCAAAGTCTCGGTCCCGGACATGTACAACTTCCACGGCATCTACCGCTACTCGCAGAAATGGGGAACCAACTGGCGTGCTGTGGTTGCCTTCTTGATTGGCTGCATCCCTCCTCTTCCCGGCTTCATTGATAACATTGTGAAAGCGGGTGGTAGCAAGACCAGTGTCTCGGCAGGAGGTCAACACCTGTATGTCCTACTTTCCATCCTATTCTTTTCTTCAATCATGATGATGAATGCTGACTGGAATCTGTTTATAGCTTCTATATTGGTTATATCTACTCTTTCGTGGCTGGTGGCGTCTTCTACTATGTCTTTAACCACTTTTTCCCAGCCCGTGATAGTATGGTGGAGTTTGCTATAACTGGAGAAGATATTATCGCTGCTCAAGATGCCAAGAACTTGGAAATTAAGCAAGGAGGGTTTATAACAGACAAGCTTGATTTATCTGCTTAGATAGAATATTTAAGTAAAGTGATTAATATAAATAGGGTATAAGTTGATAAACCTCGGAGTGGAGCTGCATGATGGACATTTGCCTGCCGTTTTAGGTGACCGACTATACCAAGATGCTCTACCAATCAGATGCTACTGAATAACCACGCGCTGATTGGTATTCACAAGCAAAGATTGAAATGCGACAGACTTCATGGATACAGCCTCGGAGCACATTCTCAATCAGGATACTTCCAGAAGCTAAGGTATCCAGTCGGCTATCCGGCACAATATTCTACAATGGAGACAAAGAGAATGAGTATAAATTCCACAATCAAAGACCTCAATTGCTTCGAGGGTGATACCGTTGGTACTGGCAGGTTTGAGTTGAAGACTGCAACTTGATTTGGCAAAAAGACGACACAATCTCACGACATGATTGCTGGGCTGTTCTTATTTGCGACCGGCGCTTTAGCCAAGGCCAGCTTTCCGCCCATCCCATCTGATCTCTCAACCCCAGTACAACAACGCCTGTCGCTGGATGGGCCAAGCAGTAAGTTCAATATCAATATATCAAAAACTTTATAGCTGAACTCTGTTAGGTGTAACCATCGGCTGGAACACCTACGCCAAGCAGGCTAAGCCTTGCGTGCAATATGGCGTTTCAAAAGACAACCTTGATAAGCAAGCATGCTCTGATATATCGTTGACATATCCCACTTCTCGCACCTGGGCCAACGCTGTGACTCTTGACAATCTGTCCCCGGCAACGAAATACCACTACAAGATTGTGTCTCAAAATTCAGTTGCTGGTCAGTTCCTCAGCCCTCGGGCAGCTGGAGACAAGACACCATTCGCCATCAACGCCATCATCGACCTTGGTGTTTACGGAGAGGATGGCTTCACTATCAACATGGATCAAACGAAGCGAGATGTTATCCCCGACGTTCAACCTTCTCTGAACCACACAACCATCAGCCGTCTTGCAACAACAGCTGACGACTACGAGTTCATCATCCATCCCGGAGATCTCGCATACGCTGATGATTGGTTCATGAAACCCAAGAATCTACTTCATGGCGAGGAGGCCTATCAAGCCATTCTCGAGACATTCTACAATCAGCTGGCCCCCATCTCCAGTCAAAAGCCTTACATGGTCAGCCCAGGGAACCATGAAGCAGCATGTGAAGAAATCCCCATCCTCAACAATCTCTGTCCTGAGGTGCAGAAGAACTTCACCGATTTCATGTACAGATTTGGCCAAGTGATGCCCCTGGCCTTTCCTTCAACCTCTTCCGACGACGCGGCGAGGGTGAGCGTAAACAAGGCTAAGCAACTGGCAAACCCGCCATTCTGGTTCTCTTTTGAATACGGCATGGCACATGTAGTCATGATTGATACCGAAACCGACTTTCCCGACGCACCAGATGCACCAGGTGGCTCGGCGAACCTGAACAGCGGACCCTTTGGTAGTCCCAATCAGCAACTCCAGTTTCTGGAAGCCGATCTTGCATCAGTTGACCGTACAGTCACACCTTGGCTTGTTGTTGCAGGTCACCGCCCTTGGTACACTACTGGCGATGAAGATTGCAAACCTTGCCAAAGGGCATTTGAAGGGTTGTTGTACAAGTATGGTGTTGACCTGGCCGTCTTTGGACACGTACATAACTCACAGCGCTTCTACCCCATATACAACGGGACTGTTGATGCTGCGGGAATGAAAGACCCTAAGGCGCCTATGTACATTGTGTCTGGAGGTACAGGAAACATCGAGGGACTGAGTGCTGTAGGGAAGAATGTTACTGGTAACGCATTTGCCTATGCGGATGATTTTAGTTACGCGACTATTCGGTTCCAGGATGCTCAAAATCTACAAGTCGACTTCTTCCAGTCATCGACAGGGAAACTGTTGGATCAATCCAAGCTTTTCAAATCACACAGCAAACAGTTTGTTAGACAGATCTAGAGAAATAGCTGCCATGTTGTTACCCTTGACTCCCTTCTTTCATCCAACATTTCTATGTCAGGATCTTTTGTCTGCATAAGTAGCTCATGATTTCCCCTCCTCCTCTATGTTGAGACTGTGGGAGACGCAGTCTGCTATAGACGATATAACAATCGAAAGTTTATGTTTCTCCAAGACTCTCACCGCAGTATATAATCATCCACTCTCACCCCCCTCTTCCTAAGGCTATCCAGTGAGAGTCTTGGATCAAAGTTGGTCCATCGATCCTCCGCAGCAATATACCAAAACGGAGTACCATTTCTCCTCCAACGTAGCTCCCACTCCTTCGGGACAGGTATGCTACCCAACCGCGGGTCTATATGCTGCTGCTTTCCGTCTGGATCCTCAAAGACAGGTTCTTGACCTCGCTTGGTGGAGCGTAGGCGCCAACCCTTTGGCATCTCGCCAAGGATTGCTTCGCCGGACAAGAGTGCTGGGTGAGTACACGGCCCTTTGAGTTTGTACTCGCCGTCCTCTATCGACCGAAGAACCATAGGCAGATGGCAGCCAAGAAAGACAACGACGAGATCACCAGGCTGACAGTCCCGTGGGCCCAGCACGATGTAGCCCATTTTGGTCATATATATGGAGCGATTGTGCATGTAGTAAGTCATGTGTGCGAGTTGGCCACCGAGCGTCTTACTATGGGTGCTGATTCGCTCCGCCAACAGCTCGTGCATCTTGTTGATGAACGGGGGGTGGATGTAGAAGTCGTTTACATGCAACATGAGGGAGAATTGCTGAACCTTTTGGAAATCCCAAGTCTCTGGATGGGGACCCAGAAAGCGTCGTGCTGCCTCTAGGACAGTGACTTGGAGCTGTGCTTGGGAATCTTGACTGTCCCGAGGCCCGACCAGCTCCGTGATGTAGTCGCAGCGTATACCCTGCAATAGCAATTGCTCTTTGGTGAAGGCATGTGCCTTCTCGGCTGAGCAGAGGGCAGCTCGACCGCAACTAATGGGCCGCTGATGCTGTATCCGCTCCAAGTCGGGGATCCATGTCGGCTCAGACGCTGAGTCGCACAGCGACATCAACTTGAGATTTTGATGATACGTCGACGCCCGAACCAGAGCATCGCGGTGGACGTCCTTGACATCCTTTCTGTAATTCACGTCGATTTCGCTAGTAAAGCCGCCCTCTGCGAGACCTAGCAGCGCAAAGACTCTATCCCTCGGCTCTGTCACCTCACAGGCGTGTGTATAAGCCACAAGAGAGAAAAAGTCTCTCAAGTGTCGAAGGGCCGAAAAGCTGCGTGCGTTGGCGAATTCGACCGTGATATGGATGTCGACCGTGCCAGCCAACGCCTCCCTTTTTGCCGCAATTATCTCGAGGGCGCTCCTGAAATGCAGCCAAGGCATGCTGTCGTCTCCAACCAGGATAATGGTGTCTTTGCCCGCCAGTAGGATCTCTTGACGTACCCATAGTCGACGGAACCAGGACCGCGATATCAAGGATAACAAGGCCTGCCACTGGCGGTCAGAGAAGGGCATGGGCTTGGACCAGTCGTGGGAGTTGTCTGCGTGTCTTCTCATGACAAAGTCATACTTGTCTGGCTTGAACCTTATCCGGTTATCCAAGATGTCGTTCTCCTCGTTGCTAAAGTCGACGCAGTCGGCGAGTTCTTGCAGCATGGCCATGGCAACGGCGCTGTCTTGGTCGCCGGGGCCGAGCCATGCAATGACGCGCTGGGCGTGCTTGTATATATCGCGCATTCGCTGGACCTGCGCGGCTCGCTCATCGAGGTCCTGTTGATTGATGCAGATTGAGTCGGCCCAGACGATTTGGCTATTGCTCTGGTGACGGATCTTTCGCAGAGCAGAAGCAAGATTTCGACCGATGGCGAGCGACCCCGAAGGCTCCTTGTTGCAAATACATGACTTATCGTGGCCAATCGGTTTCGGATGCCGGAGATATATATAGTTGGGGTTCGACTGGTCACCCCAGGTGTACGACATTGCATCGTACCGCGTAACGTGCTCGCCAGGGACATGCTTCACAACGACAAGGGCCCCCGAGAGGGCGTCTCCCTCTTGAGCTGCGTCCAGAACCAACACCCTGATCTCATTCTCCTGTAAACTGTGGTATTTGAAGTTATCGGTAGCCATCTTGAGTCCACGCATCTAAAAGACCCAGCTTTGGGCATATTCATGTGATTTATGTAAGATTCTGAATGTTGTCAGATGTAATAGCCTGCCAATGCTGACAGGGGTGACACGTGATCGCCCTAGGCTGGATTAAGGGTATAGGTAGAAATCTACACTGCGGTCGTGAGATCAAGTCTGGCTGATATGCTCGATCTATGTCCTCATCTTTGCCGGCATCTGATTGGACCCTCCCACAGCAAAGTACACTATCTCGGAAAGTATGTTCAACAGGGTAATTATGTATGCCATATATCAAGCGGGTAGCTAAGCGACCCTAGTTGTTTCGAGCTAACGTCCTTCTTACGGTGGGGGCTCAAAAGCTCTGTTGAACCGGAAGATATCCTGATTTACCTAACATGTCATGTTGAACCGGGCATAAACCGTGATAACATAGAGGTTACTGACTAAGTGGCATGCCTTGTTTTTGGCCCTGTGGTCGGTTCAAAAGGTAGTCTGTAAATTCTTTGTTTCTAACCCCGGCGATCTTTCCTTTATTGTTCAAGACTATTATAGTGTCCACAAGAGATCAACAAATCGCTCATTATCTGCAGATAACAGACAGGCACACTACCTTGAGACAAGTAAACTTTAAACCTTCTCCTAACTGCAAAGTTGGCTTACGTTATGAGTTCTGCACTACAGACTAAGCAGGCCACAACAGGCGGAGAGCGGAAGCAACCGGGGCCTCACTTAGACAAGCCGGATCAGGATCCGGAATAGTAATAAAAGACTCTTTCTCTCGGCTGTATCTGCTCTGTACGATGTACAAGCTGTCACTCATTGGACTCTTGACTGATATCTGTTTCTTCAGGACTTGGGAGAGGAGAATATTCAAACAGCAAGCATTATGACAAAGAACTACACTTACGAACTTGCCAATTTCGCGGCAGCACTCAATGCCACGGCAATCCCTCAGAAGGTCAAGAAAACGCTCCCATTCTTACTTCTCGATGGATTTGCTACCATGCTCAGCGGTGTTGTGCAGCCAACCTATCCCTCAGCTCTCGAGGCTTTCAAGGTCGTCCATGGCGCTGGCATTGAGAACAGCGGATCGGTCCGAGCCATCGATGGCACGCCCATGTCTCTGGCGGGAGCCATGTACCTGAATGGAATCGCAGGAGGGTGCTTTGAGTTTGAGAACGACCTGCGATATGCCCACCCTGCATCTGCTGTCCTTCCAGCATTGATCTCGGTTGCTTCTACCCGGAACTCGACTGGCCAAGACTTCTTCACGGCCCAGTATAGTACGCAATATTACGTAGCTACTGCGGTGTTGATGGATATTGACGATCCTTTTATCTTCAACGGTTCCTGGGTGAAGAACAAAGAGGTGCAGAAGCTGTCGGGTATGATTGAGTTTGAGCAATCAACAAACGACACTCAGACAGAGGCAGGCCACGTGGTTATAAAACTGCGAGACCACACCACAATCAGCATCAATGCATCAATGCATCAATGTCGGATTTCGTGGGGCTTCCTACCAACCCAGATTACCTCAAGGCCATTGATGATAAGTTTACCCGAGTCATGAAAGGCCTGGGTATCGTCAAGGAGGGTCAGGCTCTCCGACGTGGGGCTAAAGGAATTACCGAGGTCAGAGATATATCAGAGCTATACGGAGATTTGATACTTGCAGGTGGAGCAGCGGCTCGAAAGTTCAAACTGGAGGATTAGTTTCTAAATACTTGGCGGGATAAACCCTGGATGAAAGATAACAGCCTCAGTATCTATTAAGAATACATCAATGAATTCTGTCGTGTGCAAGACGGGCTCTTCAAAGTGCATCCGATCCTACTAAGTTGGAGGAAACAGCCAGCAACGGCATAAAGCCGGGGCTGTCCGGATAGATCCGGCCCAGTAGCAACCCACTAGTTAAAGAAATCCCGTTGCTTACGGAGGACAATACATAGTCGGTCATCTGCATGTTCTCAACGACGGAAGGCTTTAGCTTCATTGTTACGGCCAACATCCAAGCAATCCCAACGGGTGACCTTGGTTGGTATTTGGATATACAAGGGTCTACCCAGACCTCGGTGACAATTCTTTTCTTGGAAATAATCTACTTTAAAAGGGCGTCTGAGACACCTGCTGTTCCCCTTGGGGGACTTGATGGGCAGCCTACCAGGATATTCTATTCAAGTATCTTGAAAACGAGGCCGTATGTTTTGAGACGAAGTTCAAAATGCATTGTTCTGTGTTGGAAGCACCATGACCGACGTACCCAGAAGCGCTAATCAAGGAGTCTAAATTAACACAGCACTAGCCCTTTAGCCAAGGATCTTTCTGGGCTTCTTCTAGGACCTCCCTCATCCAGGTATATAGCTCGCTATCCTGACCGTCCCATCTTTTGCCATTCGGAAACACCACCCTGCGAAGTCTGTTAATCCACGGGATCAGCGGTTGATAATATGGCGTGAAGTTGTCGTTCATGATCCTGCGGAAATCACCTTCGTTACTAAAGACGCCCGTTTTAGATATTGCCAGCTCCTCTGTATCCATAAAATTCCATTTATCAAACCTTGGGACAGATCTGGACTTGTCTGGTCCGTCATAGTGGATACATATCCAGAATAGAACCCAGAAGAATGACTCAAGATCATGCATAAAGGAATGCTGCTCGCCTAATAACGCCCCGATCGCCATAAAAGCTCTTGTTCCAGTTTTGCCCTTTGCTCCTGAGGCAGCCTCCCGTGGCTCTCTTATAGCCAGGTCAAGGTCGATCAGGAAGGAAGGCCACGAGGGGTTATCTTTATCCTCGTTTATCATGAGATTATTGACCGAAATATCTCTATGAAGGAAGCCTGCTTTGTGCAAAGATTCATGCCCTTCAATGCAGCGATCAAAGGCAGCAAGGAGAGCTAGTCGGGAACTCGCCTTGTATATTGGAATACCATAATCTCGGAGGATGACGCGCCGATGCACTCGATTCCAGACTGTGCTGGTGGCGTTCGTTGAAGATGCAGAACAGGATCGCTTGCTAGAAGGGAGATCACCGCCAGTTTGGCTAGATGATCGCTTCCTGTTGGCGTTGATGCCAGTGCTGGTGCGTCCTCGCCTTAATACTTCAGGGACAATGCCATTTCGCGCTCTGGGGCGTGGCAGGCGGTGGTTCACAGCTGATTTGATATCCAAACCACGCCTCGTACTGCTTTGGATGTCGTCATCTATTCCCCGTACCTGGACTACTTCATGGTGATAATACCGAGCCACATTTATGACACCTTTGCGTGTTGCTTCACGTAACAGGTCGCCTTCCTCGTCGCGCTCTGGGTATTGCCATGAATCTTTAATGACAAGCAGCACCTTTGGCTCCTTTTCGGGGTGAGCCTTCCAGCATGTCGTTGCTCGACCAGCTATGCAAGGAGCCCGCTGCATCACCTGGTCAATGATGATCCGCTCGGTCGAACCATTCCGACTGATCTCGATAAATCGTTTCTGATCTTTCTCCATGATTGTTGGGTCAAATCCAAGTTCCTCCTCGTCCATCCATAGGAAACCAAGGATTGTAAACACGAATTTAAATCCATCGTCATTAATATTAAACTGTTCGGACGCGATACCCCCGAGACGATCAAACACCCAAACCCTCATGAGGCACCCACAGAGAGTAAAGCCCAAGACAAAACGACGAGTGTCCTGTGCAGCAAGGACTTCCCTTGCATATCTTCCAAGATCGAGCCAGGACTCTGAAGCTTTATCGGCAGAAGGATTACTCTTAAGCTCTCCTGGCACAAGGATCTGGGACCAGTGACATCTCGAATTCTTTGTAGCTTGTGAATCTTTGACAAACCCAATATCCATCTTTCGTCTACCCACAGAGCCGTCAATCGGCTCGTTAGGCATCGCCAGAGGTCGCCGTTGATGTCGATTTGTTGGATTTGACTTTTGGTCCGCTGTAAATGTCATCAGTTTCTCACTGAAGCCGGCAAACCAGCTCAACACATCGTCCTGTTTCGCGTCTTTGGGCCATCCTTTCCAGCCGTCTTTGAAGAAGGGCTCACTACCTTCGCGGCACTGCCTAAAGAACGCTTGAGATGTTGCCTCAAGATCGGCCACGCTTCCAAAGTATGTACTGTGAAAATCAGGGAGCCCGACATGCATAGGGCCAAGCTCCTCCCTCAACACATGGTCGAAGTATTTACGATGTTCAGACGAGTTTGCGAAGCTGCTGGTATTGCGCCGCCACGGTGTCTGCTGGACGGAAGAAGCTATCTGGGGAGGAGGCGGGGTAGATTCGGCAACAGCGTTGTAGAGCTCAGTCCATATTAGGGCATCATCTGGTTCTTCAACGAGGGCTGATCTCAGGAGGGGTTTGACGCGATTGAAGTCAAAGTAGGCAGAAGCGGCAGTCGAGACAAGGCTCAGGAGATCATTTCGGAGGGGCCCACGACCAGTCGCTGAAGGTAAGAGGCGAATGGCAGGGAGAATCTGGAGTGCCGATAGAAGGCTAGACGTAAGGTCCTGCATATCTAGATATCAGTCAGAAAAGACGGCAAGGGAATTAATTGATTTGATTTACTATACCTTCATGCCCAAGCCAGTCTAGGGCATCTAAAGTGCAGCGGTGATCTGCCCTCTTGCATATCGAGAGGAAAGAGCCGCGGAAGGCATCAATACCATTCCCAATAGGGTGGTTCGTGATGATTTCCGACTGCGATGGACTCGCCATGACAGATGGGCATAACGCGTCGATGTTTAGGGAGGCTGCGTCAACAATTCAATTCAGCAACCAGGCTGGGTAAATGCCGGGATTATCGCATGCGCTAGCTAAAGAGGGCGGCCGACAGCAGATGACTAAGTAAAATTCATAACACTTGCCAGACTTGTTAGGCCAATCATGGCCGAGTCCTAGGTGCTTTAATATTAAAGGTTGGTTCAAAGACGCCTAGCACTCAGGTTCAGTCACAAGTATATATAACTATGTAATATAATAGATAGATAATTTGGGGTTAATATTTCAGGTTAAATGTGCAAGTAAGCAAATAGTCTTCTTGTTCAAGTAACATAACTAATGCAGTTATCTAATAGTTATAGAATATATTAAAGTATGTTTGCTAGCATCAATTGAGCATGGAAACTGTGTTTTAAGGTATCAGGCATGATATCTTATTGTAGGCAAAAGCTAGGTTTAAAACTGTATATCTTGATCTATCCTACTTGGGATATGAGTAACATAAGATAAATATAAATATAAATAAATATGTTTGCTAGCTGTAGATGTCTTCTAACATCATCAATGCTATGTAAGCCACTTCGTCTCCGGTGCCCTTGGCTCCGCATATCCTTGAAACATTTTCAACCTCCAAGTCTGGTCTATTCAGTTTTTGTTTTTGTAATGTTCCTCTGCTATCTCCTGGTGGACGCAATCTGCTTGACAGCTGACCGCAGCTGGCGCCTGAACACCAAAACAGCAAATAGAGTCACTCGGGCACAATGAATTCAAGCGCACTTCAACTGCTCAAACAATCTCCTTACTCTCCTCAACTCTTCACCTTTTCTTCACACACATCTGCGCGTTTATGAATTCTCGCACACCGACCTCATGCCTCGCATCATCACGATCAAGCGCGAACCACTGCCCTCGGCTCCAGCGCGCAAAGCTTTACCTGCAAGCCCTCTAAAGATTGCCAAATCAACCACCATGGAGCGCTATCCCGAGGCTGAGAAGCGAACCTCGATGTACGGCAAGAAGTGTCCCGCGTGCAAGGCCAACATCACTGGTCGCAACGGTGGTTTTCGGCGTCACGTTGAGCGACATGCGAAACTCGCTGAGATCGAGGCAAGTCGGACTGAGCCCCAGACTGAACCTGCAGACAACTGATGACTGACACTTGACAGGCTGCCAACATCGAAATCGCGCCTACACGAACCAAAGAAGCCGACTTCAACATCGACCTTGCGCGCGACATGTGGATGTCCACTCCCGCAAAGAATCGAGCCCTCGGTGGCAGCTTTCACGATGGACCTCTTGCTGGAAAGGGTACTTTTGAAGGGATGCCTGGTCTGTTTCTACCCAATGGGCGAGTCAAGAACAAGTATATCTGGATCAAGAAGGATCTCGAGGCTGGAAGGATTGGACGAGCGCCTTTGAGAGCTTTAAAGGACACCAACGCCGCAGCTGGGTCGTTTGAAGGAGGAGTGGATGCTGACGTACATGTCACTATGGAATGAGAGTTGTCATATGGCAGTGTCTGTTCAGCTATGTGGTTACGCTGGATGGTTAGGGGTTGGTGTTGTAAGATACGCCATGCTACCTAGAGAGAGGCAGTTCTGAACATGGCCTTAGGTATCTAAAAAGATGTGAACAGCACTACCAACATCATTTCTGGTACTTGGGTAGTCATGAGTATGAGGAACCGTAACATCCAATCAAATACCTTACTCACATCTTTGCCTTCACATTCTTTATGTTCACCGAGTTGCCTTCTCCTACGGCTGTCAGGAAGCAATGGAGCTTACCCTTCTTTATTTCGATAACACAAGCCCTTGCTTTGGTCTAGCCGCCTCATTGAAAGACACCTAAGGTCACTGTTGTTCTTGTTGCACAAAACATGCATTAGCTTATCCTCTGGCACTGCACGCACAATAGCCAGCAGTCCTTATCATAATCACTTGGCGGGTGTACATTTCCCCGGTAAATCTACGTGATTGGCACTAGCGTGTAACCCGAGCTGGCACAATCATCACAAACGCGTGCCTACATCACCATGTGAACTCTCAAGTTGCATCCCCCAACATCCAAGTTACGCACTTTCAAGCTGTCTATATCAGGCCAGAGCGTCAGCAAAAGACCGGGACAACATGGCGACTCGCCGAGCGCGTCCGGCAACAGACGAAAGTCCTGCTGGACATGGAATGTTTCAGCTCACCAATACCCTGAGAACCATCGCTCTCCAAAGACCCAACGACCCAGAAGCACAACGCCGAGCTCAAGCTGCGACCACTCTCTATCATAGCATGCAGCTAGAAGCTATCAGCTACTTTGATTCTCCGCCTTCTTCAGTAGTTGGCAGACCTCGCTTCACACTGTTTCCCAAGCTCCCCGAGCTGCCTCAACCAGCAGAGGTTTATCAACCACGCCGACATGAAGCTTCCAGACTGCCTACCGAGATCTACATGGCCATTGTCACCTTTGTTGCCGCCGACTACGATGACGTCAGGTGCTACAGCTTCCATAAAAGACGACAAGCGGAGATCCGGGCCGAGACCTTAGCAGCCCTGGCATGTGTCTGCAGGACATTTCAACATATCGTTGAACCGTATCTCTACACATACCCCCGAGTTCGGTCTCGATATGAATACAAGAACCAGCTACATTTTAGGCTATCGTTGGCCGTCGAGCCTCGTCGTGCACATCTCGTCCAGGAACTTCATCTCATCTGGGCCGACAATGCCTGGCTGGTGATCGACACGGCTCGGGTATGTCCAAACCTCCGTCGTCTTAAACTTACGAGATCGGTACAAGGCAACCCTGGGTCTCACCGGCAAGAGACCAATGCATTAGCCGAGCTATTCAATGTTTGTCCGAATGTCACGTCCTTCGAGTTCAACCTGTTCTACGATCGCGTGTACATTTCAGACCCTTCTGGCAAGAAGCGTATGTTGATCACGAAATTCATTCATCAGCTCACGGACATACGCCTTAAGGGCTCAGACAAATGGTTCGAGCGAACCACACGGCCCTTCTTACTCTCCAACCTTACGTCTGTCTCCCTCCTTGGAGGGAGTTCCACGGCACTTCTCTACGACCTATGTCGACGGTGCCCCTCTCTACAGAAACTAGTTCTCGACAATTGCATAATTGAAGCGGATGAACTGGTCGAGGCCTGCAAGGTGCGTGGAGCCACACTACGCTATCTTCGTGTCGACGAACTCGACCAAGCCACCGACGTCGTGAGCCGATTCATCCCTCACATGCAAGTTCTGGAAGAACTCTACCTAGGCTGGAAAGTTGTCGTTTCCACTCAAGATATCAAGGCTATCGCTCGTTCAAGCCCACGGCGCCTTAAAACATTTCTCGCGACTAATGTTGCAGGTTTACTTGACGACCACGAGCAAGAGAGGGTATCGGACGAGTTAAACAAGGCTCTGGTTGACATGATTACCGCTCTTGCACCAACACTTCAAACCCTTTGGCTTGAGAGATCGTTCAAAGCAGATAAGAAGATCTTGGAGAGTATCAAGAAAGCAAAGAATTTGCGACATCTGAAGTTGCCGATGGGGGACGGGTTTGAACAATCGTGCATCGACGATCTTTTGGCAGCGTGCCCTAGGCTTAGCCAGTCATTGACGGAGGGAAGACACTACACGAACATTGAGGATGAACGGTTCCTGATGATCGGGAGTATTGTGGACCATTCCTCTTACCAGGACTGCAGTAGTTGGGCCTTTGAACTTTGATACCTGTACCTGGCAGGCTCATCACAACTCGATAATCATGGTCAGACGTTTCTGAACGAACCTCGCTGGTCTTGCGTGCCAACACCAGCTCAGAAGTGATTTGAGATTTATTTAGTCTTGGGCTTTTGTTACCGCTGATAAGCATGACGGTTGAGATGGGGCGATGTATACAGAGCTGCGTGGTTATGCCAAACGGTTAGCTAGGGGCTGATGTGATGTTGTTACTGGTTGCGGATAGGCAGGCAAACATAGTTCGGGACGACCGATAGCCACCAAAATTACAATCTGTCCAGGCAGTTGATTACAAACAAGCGGTTGCATGGTTCACACAAACGAAGTTTCCGCGAGTGAGCCCAGGCTCGCCACCAAGCACGTGACCGATTTCGACTCGAGGAGATCATGAGAAGCATTGAAATATTTACTATGCTTTCTGGGCCATTGAAGATTTCTCGATTCTCCTGAGTATCTCGTGCTCCACTTTTAACCCTTTTGGCACTTTCTGTAGCTTCCTTCCTCTTCCTCCTTCTTCTCCAACTGTTCATCATCATCTTCACCCCGAAGCTGGGATTCAACCAAAAGTCAACCTCTCACTGCTTTCCAGTCTACAAATAAGAGCCAGCAGAGGTATGCTCCAGTCAACTCCGATCCACAACTATCCCTAACCGTTCTCCAGCCTCATCCCTGCCACTCCCAACAACACCGTCCCACAGCCAGCCAATGTCCAACCAAGAACACCTCCGTCCCGAACTCAAGATGGCCGACGGCACCCAAAAGATCTGTGCCCAGCCTTGCATGCTTAAGCTTAAAGCTCTGTACAGCGACGTGGACCAGCTCATGCATCAAGTCGAACAAGCCGCTCTCAAGATGAAAACCATTGAACATGAAAGAAAGCTTCATAACCTCGAATTTCTCTCGGCCAAGGAAGAAACTTTGAATGCCCTGGGAGTGCTCGAAGAGCGCTATCGAGAGATGGACGGCCTTTGGAAAAAGGTTGACCTACCTCGCTTGGAGACCGTCGAATGCGATGACCAGGGGCGTGACCTTTTCCAAGCTCTCTATGGCCAAGCGCATGACTTTCAAACCAGGATCGCAAAGCTGTCGAAGCTCATTGGAAGCATTCACCCCGAAAACGACGGCAAGAACAAGTCCTGCTCGACAAGCAACCTGCAGCCCAGCAACCAATGAGATTCGTGGTTGCGACAGTCGATGGGAGATGAAGACATGACAATGGGGAGAGTCTGGTTGAACGGGAAGAATAAGCCTATTAGGGAAATCAGGTACCTAGGATGGACGGTGCATATGGGGAGTGTATAGGCGTTGTATTCGTCATGCGTAACTTTACTTTATCGAAGTTGTTCCCCTCTTATACATCATTGCTTGACCTGTACCAACATTGACCAACACAACCCGATGATTAGATGGAGACGTTTGTTTGCAAAACCCATTGACATTTTATCTTCACAGTCTCATTTATGGATCACGGCGGAATGCAAACGACGACCTCAAGCATTGATTGCCGACAACGATAAGCGAAAAATATGACAGGTGACCGGGAGAACATGAAATGGCTTCCAGATCTTCAACAGATAATCAAGAAAAAGAAGGACGCTTGACAGAAACGAGTTGGACAGATGCCACCATCAGATCATGCAGCTGCAGTAGGTCTGACAGGGCCCAAGCGATAAGGAAACATCTAGAGTTGTCTTATCAGACGCTCATCCCGATAGAAGCATGTTTTTGGCGGCCGACCGTTGAAACGGGCGTCTGTTCCGGCGTGGGCCCACCTGAATCGGCCCTGAACGGTGAGCCGATACAATACGGTGCGATACGAATCAAGTCATATTTTGATGACTGTTGTCAAGATTATCTCTAAAGGATTGCGGCTAACCACGGGCAACACATTAGTTGCTGACACACATAGCAATCCTTCCTTCAGAGTTGTTAGACCTGCCTGTTTGGTATGTTTGTTTTGTTTCCTCCAAATCAACAGTGCCAAGCGCCAAGCTGACAATCACTCAAAGCCTGCCGTAGTCCGATCACTGCCAATTCAACGCCAAGCGAACATGAGAGAAAAAATGCCCTATCCCGTCTTGGCTCGAATGTTTGAACGTGCGGCTCTGCGGCAGCGCCGCACGACATGTCAACAACTCGCGCAGGAATATCTCGCGGTACCAAAAGTTGACCAGGAACCGTTGACGATATCTCGCGCCCGTGTTGCGACATTGCACATGCAGCCCAATCACAAATCTGGGGAGAGGTTTCCATTACAGCACGATATTGAGACAGTGAATGAGCCCGCTGAAAAAGAATTGGATCATGCGGCGCTAGACAAAGGGTCCTCTGCACTGGGAACTGTTGCCGGGTTTCAGAGCCGGGGGGTGTTTTTTCTTGGCGCGCGCAGCAGCAAAAGTTCGTAGCAACCTCAGCTTCAAAAGTTCCGGCGCCACGCGCGTGTAGCTTCTTGGCATACTATAGACGCGGAGACTGAGTTTGGGGAACGTGGTAGGGAGGGGGTGCAACAATCTTGTTACAGGACTGCGATAAATGAATTCCTCTGGTCTACATGCTGTCCTGAAACTTCCACCATGCATCCACAGCATCATTATAGCCCATCCTTTCCAGTCGCTGAGCTACCCTGCGGCGCCAATCCCTCCTCGAGTTCTCATCTCCATGATTTAAATCCATCCCTGCTGACAGACGGAATTTGGTTCGGATCCATTCGATCGGGACATAGCCGGCAAGCTCCCAGTCAATAATACTTAAAGAGCCTGTTGGGACATCAACGAGAAGATTCGTAGGACCAAGATCACAATGGTAGAAGACAAGTGCAGATAAATCCATAGACATTTCAGCACAGTTCTTACGGAGCTGTTCTGGAGAAAGCTCATCTGCCGTCTTGCTTCTACCCTTAATCAGATAGCGCTCTAAGAGATGGCGCCCATCTATACCGCTAACGGCTTCGCCTTTATATTCTGCCAAGTGATCGCAAACACGCGCCACTTTGTCGATATAATACTGACGTGAACTCTCGTCCATGCTGGTCCATACCTCGTCAAGGGTCTGGCCGAGAACCCGTGACACGATAAGAAAGTATCGAGAATCAGTCTCAAAATGGTGCACGACGTCCGGGAAGTTGAACCCCTCGGGTTGTTGGTCTTTGAGAAACTGTAGAGTAACATGCTCTCTGGTCGCGCCGGGATAATCTATTTCATGCCCTTTGATAAAGGCTTCCCCTGCTTGCCAGACGGCGGCCTGATTATCGACTGCGTGGACAAGTGAGATGAAAGGTGAGTCTTTCGCGAGGGGTTGAGATTTTGGAAGAGGCTCAGAAGCGGTGGATATAATGAAATGTCCTCTAGTACCATCACTCCAGCTTGTTTGATTGGTAAAAGTCTTCTTAGGGGCCGGTGACGACGAATGAGTGAGAATAAGGGTTTTTCCGACTAGCCAAGAGTTCCCATTGATTTCTCGTATGGAATCGTTGAGGTGTGTTTGGGTTGGGCTGGTGGGCGACATGTCGATGTGGATGTAGAGACAAGAAGGAGGTTCAAGGCGTGAATCGTGTTTATTGATCAGTGATGTTTGGAGGCCAGGGTCATCACCTCAGACTTGGTACGGCTGCCAAAGGGACTTTTGGCACCATACAAAATAGGTGCGTTTGAAAGTACCTCTTGTTCTGACAATTTTGATTGGCCCTACACCCTTGTCGGTACCCCGCTGAAAGGCTGTAACAATCAAAGAGCTGATAATCTCCCGCGGACCTTTGTTTACAAGCTTATCTGGGAGATGCCGAAAGGGGCAGCTGGAGATGAATTCGTGAGGTAACAAAAATCTGCGTGCGATTTATGCATGGCTCCATGGTTAAAGCCAAATTCGGTGGAGACTGGGGAGAGAACTGGGGTCTCGTAAGTTTGACAGGACTCAAGGGCCACTGTTTTTTGGCGATGTAACCATTGAGATACGAGAGCAAGGGGGGCACAATCTTGCTGGACTGATTCATTGCCACTGTTTGACTGGGAGAACAAATGCTACAGTACGGTGCAGTCAGTACCTAACGGTTAATTGTTACCTCAAAATCCCATTTAATTCTCGTCGCCACGGAAATGTTTGGCTCAGCTATTCCCGTGTTGCGGCTGACTATGCCCAACTAGGAAGGTTACCGTTACATGAGCTTGAAGGATTCCATTTGGGAGGCGAACACCTAGCGAAAGACCTATCGTTAGTCATCCCATCATCTCTTGCAGTGGACACCAAATTGGGGGTTTTAGTGTTGGTTGACTGACTCAATCTGTCTATCAAGCATGAGGCGATCGATGTGTGATGTCCAGATTCCATCACCAATCACTATCAGAGACAAGCGAGTGGAAGCACGCCATGTTGTTAAGCGACAAGTCATTACCAAGGCTGTTGGTGGCATGGTCAAGCCACCTCCATCACAGCACCTGAACGGTTGATGCCATTGTTGCAGCGTTGAGCTACAGATGGACGCGACAATCGCAAGGCGAGTGTCAAAACGACACCCTCATGACTCTCTTGGCGATTCCAGCTGAACGGTGCAATGCAGCAGCAAAAGGGTGCCCAGTGCTGGGCTCTCAACCAATGGGGGTCCAGGAATATTCGGAGCCGGAGAACGCCCAGCTCCGGCCAGCTTCTTGTCGTGCCTCGGCATTTTTAACGCCACGCCGTCATCTCCAGATTTTCAGAACCCTCCATTCACTGTCAAAGTGCTTGCAGCGACAAGGTTGAAGCTGGATCTGGAGCATCTCGACATCTCGAAAGGACCTAAAAAAGAGTTTATCCCTGGTCTACCACTTCTCTGGGACGCAGCAGGAGAGACGATCGCGGATATACACCCAGGGAGTCCAAAAGCTGTCGTCTCCAATTCTCATGGAGCAAAAGTTCTAGAATCAACACACACACCCGCCTTCGGCCGACTGAAAAAAGGCCTACCTTCCCCGTTGGGACTAATCATAATCCCTGTCCGTCGGCAAAAGGACCGACATTTCTTAGGCTCGGGCCTTGGCCCCGCGTTGGGAATAAACTTATTTCGCGACGGGGGACTTTTGTTCTTGCTGTATAATCTAGATGCTGGTTGGTCCCCTGTTCTCAGAGATAACCATCGAATGGAACTCTGGGGTCTGCTATCAACTCATGAGCTAGGATGCGATCTACAAGACGCGACTCGAGCGTCGGTGGCAACCGCCAAGCCGTCCTGTCGGGTACTCCTGCTCATGGCAGGCATGGACTCACTGATATATAACTATCCTGTCCATCCCACTACTCTCGTCTCTCTCCGGTCAGGGCATCCTCAGCAACTCACTCACTCCTCTACCTTTTGTTGCTAGTCCATTGGACTTTTACATTCACGACTCACTCCCTACAGCAGTCAGTCAGTCAGTCAAGATGACGACCGCCGGTAACCTCGACACCGACGCCATCGCCCGCGCTGGCCTGGCCGACCCCGAGACCCATGGCATTCCCCAGATTCCCGCAAAGGGCTCCATCGATGTCAACCGTCGCTCCGTCTCCGAGACCGACGATGAGCTTCCCACCGAGGAGGAGCTTCACACGCTCCGCCGTGTCTCTGGAAAGATCAAGTGGGCCATGTACACCATCGCTTTCGTCGAGGCCTGCGAGCGTTTCTCCTACTATGGCTCCTCGGTCCTCTACACCAACTTTGTAGCCCAGAAGCTTCCTCCCGGCTCCACCACCGGTGCTCCTCTCGACCCCGATGGTCAGGCTGGTGCTCTGGGCATGGGTCCCAAGGCTGCTCAGGGTATCTCGCTCTTCAACCAGTTCTTTGCCTACCTCATGCCTCTCGTTGGGTAAGCTGAATCACTCCGAGACTCAAATCAAGATCGCATTGCTAACAATCCCAGTGCCTACATTGCTGATGCCAAACTCGGTCGTTTCGTCACTCTTCACATCGCCATCGCCATCTCAACCGTCGCTCACATCATCCTTGTTGCTGCTTCTTCTCCCAGCGTCATCGTCCGCGAGGACCCTGCTTTCGGCGCCTTCATCGTCGGTCTCATCGTTCTCTGCGTCGGAACCGGTTTCTTCAAGGCCAACGTCTCTCCCCTTCTCGCTGACCAGAACGAGGACACAAAGATGCGCGTCGAGGTCCGCAACGGCGAGCGCGTCATTGTTGATCCTGCCGTGACCAACACCCGTGTCTTCCTCTACTTCTACCTCGCCATCAACATCGGCTCCGTCCTCGGCCAGATCAGCATGGTCTACGTCGAAAAGTACCACTCCTTCTGGCTCGCCTTCTTCATCCCCACCATCTTCTTCCTCGTCGCCCCCATTGTCCTCGCCCTTAACAAGAAGAAGTACAAGCTCAAGCCCGCCACCGGCTCCGTCCTGTCAAAGTTCCTGCGCATGTACGTCTACGTCCAGAAGCAGTGCAAGCCCTTCAAGCTCAACTGGGACCTCGCCAAGCCGTCGCAGATCCCCGTTGACCAGCGCCCTGCCTGGATGACCTACGACGACGCCTGGGTTGATGAGGTCCGCCGTGGTCTCATGGCCTGCAAGGTCTTCCTCTTCCTGCCCGTCTTCTTCCTCGCCTACAACCAGATGACTGGTAACCTGACCACCCAGGCTTCCACCCTGCAGCTCAACGGTGTCCCCAACGACGTTATTCAGAACCTGAACCCCATCTCCATCGTCATCATGGTCCCCATCATTGATCACGTTCTGTACCCCGGTCTCCGCAAGATGGGCATCCTCTTCACCCCCATCAAGCGTATGACATTCGGTTTCATGATCTCTGCTCTCTCTATGGTTGCTTCTGCTGTCATGCAGCACTACATCTATTTGAAGAGTCCTTGCGGTGACCGTGCCAATGGTATTGATCCCGCTACCGGCGAGAAGTGTGCGCCTGCCGACATCAACGTCTGGGCCCAGTGTCTTCCCTACATCCTCATTGGTCTCGGGGAGATCTTCACCAACGTCACCTCCTACGAGTACGCCTACTCCAAGGCCCCCGAGAACATGAAGTCCCTGGTCATGAGTGTCAACCTGTTCATGAGCGCCATCTCCGCTGCCATCGGCCAGGCCTTCACTCCCCTCTCCGACGACCCTCTTCTGGTCTGGAACTACACCGTCGTCGCCTGCATTGCTTTCGTCGGTGGTATTGCTTTCTGGTTCTGCTTCAACCACCTCGACTCTGAGGAGGACAAGTGGAACATGCTCCAGGCCTCCGAGTTCCAGGGTGCTTATCAGCCCAACGCTACTGAGAACAAGATTGCCCCCGAGCACGAGGAGCCTTCCAACTCTCCTCGCGACATTGAGAAGGAGTGACTAGGTTGCAAGGGTTGCAAGAATCTACGACTTAATTGAGATACCACGTTATAGTTATGAGTTGAGACTCTATCATTAATATCATATTATTCATTACCTGACTTGGCCACCTTTTATCGTGACGTTACTGTTATAGCTATTTCTTCATATACCTATAGATCTTGATCTGCGTTTTTCATTCGGAGATAAGACACTGCCAGTCTGTTGTTCTCTATAGTATTTACCGACCTTCTATTGTCAAGGTTCGCTTACACACTTACTTTCTTTCATTTTCTATAAAACAGATGAGTTTCTGATCACTTTCTACCAACCCCGAATTGCGTTTAATTCCATGCTTTGTTTTTATTCTGTGCGCGCGGTCATTCAGTGAGCCATCTTACATTCCGCCATAATTTCTTTCTTGGCCATTGATTGAGCACACAAGTGATTCAGTGACATTGACAAGCTATGCACGATGAAGCCTGTTTCAGATAATGTTTCTTTGTGGTTGAAACGCTGATGAAGCTCACCGCTCGTAGTCCGGACAAAGGGTTTCAGCTCACCGGACACGCTGTCTAGGCAAGAAAAGTTGCTTCTTGCTAGAGTTCTGTACTCTGTTATGTGTTTGTCTATCTTGCTGGAGTAGCGCGGCACCGGAAATCGTGTATGATTCCTGGAAGCAAGTGAATTTGAATGGTGATCATACAGGACGAGATTCATTGCTATGACCTGTAAGCATGAACTTTGTGGTTGGTCATTAGCCATTGCGCAAATAACTCTCATCCATCATCCGTCTCTTTCTTCCGTTCATGCATCTGAATCTATGAGACAATTCACCCTGTTTTCCCTCGGTGCTTGTATGTTATCCTTGTGGCCCGTCGCGATATGGCACAAAGGCGGAAAATGTGCTATCATGCTTAGTCGAAACTTGAAAGAGCGAAGAATTGCATAAGGCGAAACCGTCGGCGTACCCACGCTAGGCTTTGTAGCAAAGTCTCGTCCGGCAGTTGCGGAATTCCCGCCGGAAGTAACGCAAGTCCGTGATGTGGTCGGGTCTTCCGGACGCCGGCGTGGGATTGGGCAGTGGCAGGATATACAAAATATATATGACCGATAAAGTATCTATCCTCATATTATAACTTGAGACTGAGAAATACAATCTTCAAATCACAAACATCACTAAAATGTGCGACTGGGATGCTGATCCAACCATGTCGGCTTGGGACGCCAAGTTCGTCTCAACCAACGTCAAACCCGGCTCAAGGAAATACGACAGAGACCTCTTTTTAAACCTCAACTCTCAACTAGCCAGATCACACCCAGATCTCGTGCCCCATAGCCATGCCATCGTGGTGAGTTTATCTCTGCCCCTGTCGTGATACGCTGCTAACTGCGGAATAAGGCCGTCGCCTTGACTGCCACGGGCCGTCCCGACATTGTAGGCAGGTTTTTCGACGATTTGACGGCTACTGCAACACCGCAAGAATCAACTGAAGTATTTCTGCGGATGCGCGAGGCCATCACTATCGTGTTCCCGTATCTGGGGCTGCCGACTTGTATCCCGGCATGCTATGGCATGGTTGGAGTCGTGCAACGCAAGGGCGGCCAGTATGCGGCGTCGGGGCCAGTTCGTACCCCGAAAATTAGTGAAGAAGAGGTGAAGAAAGGAAAGGAGCTGAGTGGTCGGATATACAAGGGCGTTGGTAACTCTGATATTTTTGCCTTGATGGATACGTACTTTGCCGATATAAGTAAGTCCACCATATCTCATATTTCAATGGCGATTTCTAACCAGTTTTGAACAGTGACCGGCTCTAATGCCGTTATTTGGGGCCAACTGGTGCCAAAAACCCCCGAGTCTATCTTGACACTACATCAGTCGCATCTGATTGTAGCATCTGCCATCATGGCACTTGGTGCTACGCGTCAAACCAGGAGTCACGTCAAGGCCACTATTGGGTTGGGTAACTCGACTGCGGCCGTCAGAGCGGTTGTGGAAGTAGTTACCAAGATTGCTGACTGGGCGAACCGTCCGATTACTCCTGTTGATGTGGATGAGCTTGCCGCGGAGATTCAAAAGGCGCTTGCGGCTGAAGCTTGATAGATACAGCTATATATTGGCTATCTGGTTGGGGAAAGGCAATCACATAGTTTGGTTAGAGCTGGGGATGCTAAGCTTTGCATGGAATAGATGGGTTATCTAATATTAGGTAGAAGTTGAACTTGTTAGAACGGGGTATGAGAGTTCATTGACCCATACACGCCATTTTCTATAGCTTCAAGAGAGATAACACCCGCCATTAATACGTTGCTTAAGTACAAGCCATAGCCCAATCTCTAAACCTATGAAGTATGCAAGATCTGCTGAAGGCTCCAACTGGAGGCATATTCAATACAGTCCTTCTTAATATAACTTTGCCAAGAGCTGCAATTGACCTGATGATTGACCCTTTGTTGTCAGCCCTAACGTCTGACCTAAGATCTTGGCTTTTACCCAAGCCCGCTTATTCTAAGGAAGACTTCCGATAGGATCTGTCGCATCGATTCCTGAATAGGGAGGTGGTTTGAAACACGCGGGGTCGTTGACTTGCTGTATTAATACGCGCCTATCTCTTCATATGCAGAGAGCGAATATGCAGAATTTCTCGACATACTACAACTACTAAGATACCATGCTTGGTGCCTCTTTTTTATACTCCGTGGCTTTACTGCTGCTGGGTTATGTGGCTTATACACATATTCAAAAACGCAGTCGAGGGCCATTACCGCCTGGGCCAAAAGGTCTACCGCTCGTCGGCAACATCTTTGATCTTCCACCACCTGGAACTCTGGAATGGCCGCACTGGCTAAAGCACAAAGAGAAATACGGCTCCATCAGCTCAGTCACCGTGCTTGGCCAACGTTTTGTCATCCTCCATGACAAACAGGCTGTCTTGGACATCTTGGAGACGCATGCTCTCAAGAGTGCTTCAAGGCCTAAACTGGTCTTTGCTGGTGATCTGTAAGTGCTGAGTGATATTCTATGGTAGTGTTGGTTCGTGTACTAATTCCGTGGCATAGAGTTGGGTATGGAGATGTCATGGGCATGATGTCGTACAATCGCCTATTTCGACTGCACCGCAAGCTTACGGCAACCCAAGTCAGTCAGAAGTCTATCGTCAGATTCGAGCCTATTCAAGAAGCGGAGGCCTTACGGTTTTTGAAGCGGATATACGCAGACAACAATAGCGGCAACTTGCAAGACCATCTCCATCAGTAAGTTTCCTTCTACGAGCTGTCTCAATGATATCTGACAACCAACTCCAGAGCATCTGGCTCTATCATGCTGCGCATCTTGTACAACTACGAGACAGACCCAAGTAAACATGACCCTTTTGTCGCCAGGTCCAACCAGGTCATGGACGAGTTCTCGAAAGCTACAAGTCCAGGGGCCTGGATGGTAGACTTGATCCCGTGGCTCCGCTACGTGCCAGAATGGATGCCGGGTGCTGGATTCAAGAAGACGGCCAAAGTCTGGAGAGAGCACCTACTGCAAGGCGTCGAAGAGCCTTATAAATACGTAAGGGAGCAGATGGCCAATGGCAATGACGACGTGTCGTACGTTGCTGGTTTGATCAAAGACGTGCATCGACAGATTGATCCAGAGGAAGAAAGCGTCATCAGCTGGACCGCTGCATCAATGTCCAACGCCGGAACTGACACGACTGGAACAATGCTTCTCTCCTTTTTCCTAGCCATGATACTCTTCCCCGACGTCCAACAACGGGCACAGGATGAGATTGACCGCGTGGTGGGAGATTCACGCCTCCCGACCTTCTCGGACAAGGCCAATCTGCCATATATCCAAGCTATAGCCCAGGAGGCACTACGCTGGCATACTCTCGCGCCTATGGGCTTTCCACACTTGACCACCGAAGACGACGTCTACAACGGCTATTTCATACCGAAGGACACGCTGATATTCCCGGCCGCTGCTTGGCTTTCGCACGACCCTGATGTATACCATGACCCGACAGACTTCAAGCCCGAGAGGTACCTTGAGCCCTACAATGAACCCCCAGCAGCCGAAGTCGCATTTGGGTTCGGTCGTAGGGCTTGTCCTGGGAAGTACATCGCTGAGCAGACGATCTTTCTCTTGATTGCGCAGACGTTGGCAGTTTTCAGCATTCAGAAGGCAGTGGATGAGCAAGGGAATGAGATTGAGGTGGAATATCAAGCGTTGCCGGGTGTCATTTCGCGCGTCAAGCCCTTCTCGTATAGGCTCGTGGCGAGGAGCGACAAGCACCGGAATCTCGTAGAGTAACTTTATCGTCCATGTTCCGGGTCGAGTCTTATTATCGGGTATTCTCTGCTCGTAAAGCCCATTTGTCCTCTGCAAAAGCAAGGCAATTGTTCCCTGATTATACTTATTCCACACCTGGGCTGGTTTGAAAGTGTTCAATGTGAACTTCAGTCAAGCGATCAGCGTCAACGGAAATTGTAAAGTAGATTGATTGTGCGCCGGATAACTCGGGAACTATTTACAATGACTGGCCATCAGCTAGTTTAGATGCAGATAGCGGCTTTCATTTTAGATCTTTTCATAAACTCAGCTTATCAGTTCGGAAACCAAACAAGGTAAAATCGACAAATCATTGCAAAGTGACTCACGACCGATCCCTGAAATAGGAAGGCCATGGTAAGCACGCAATGCTAACACGGGACTATGATCCCTGAAGGTAGGTAGACATGGCTTCACCGTGAGTCACTCGTATAAAGGAACCTTGTTCAACCTTGACAGATGAGTCAATCTATAGCCCTTGAAAACTACAAACTGACCAGCACCCTTTACTAAAGTACACTTTTCTCACTCTACTAGAAATATTCTCCGTAACACCACAATCATGGCCACCGATACATACGCGTCAGTATTCCAGTCCAAGCGACTTGTCTACCGCGCACCAGAAAACAATGAACAAGATAGAAACTTTCTCTTCAACCATCTGGAAAACGACCCAACCATCAGAGCTCAGGCAAACCTAGCCCTCCTACGACCCAAGCCCATCAAGAAATGTGAGGAATTGCTCGAGCAGATGCAGAAGGCAACCTTGCCGGTCGTTATCAGTCTATCGCTCGAAGAAGCACGAAACCAGGGCATAGAGACTTCAGAGCCTGTTCCCATTGGTACCTTGGTCTTGGGCTGGGGAGGCAGCCCTGCAGGTCGCGAACAGCACAGAGATACCAACATTGGACTTACCCTGGCCAAGGCGTATCAGAACAAAGGATATGGAAGCGAGGCTATCAACTGGGCCCTTGACTGGGCGTTTCGCTTTGGAGGTTTCCATCGGGTTTCGATTGGTACGGTCAGTTACAATGAGCGCGCACAGCATCTGTATAAGAAGCTTGGATTTGTGGAGGAGGGTCGGAACAGAGAGGCCGTCTGGATTGATAGAAAGTGGCATGATATTGTGAATTACGGCATGTTGGAGCAGGAGTGGGAAGTACTTCGGGGCTTGGAGAAGTAAGAAGTCTGTGGTTGCAACCAAAATTCACTCTCAACGAGTGAGTCTATATCTTGATAGGCGCGCATGTAACTCGGTGTGAGATCTTGTTTATGTCCCAGATGCATCATCGAGAGTTTAGGCTATACATATCTTCAAAAGACTATTCTTAAAAATTTAGAACACACTTTCTACGCTTAACTCTAGCACATTTAACTTGGACCAAAAACTTATAAAAAGCCCTCTTCTATGCTCGATTTCCCCATCAACTCAGCACCTCACTCCTCAGCTCACGGATACTGTCAAGCCCAACATGAAAACAACTGGCTTTTTCGACTTGCCTCCCGAGATCAGAAATAAGATCTACAACCAAATACTTATCTACCACGACATAGTATTCTCAAGGCCTGAGCAGTTGCTTGGCAGGTACCGTTCTTTTTCAATGTACGACTGGCCAAGTCCCATGGGATTGACTCCAAAAGTGCTACGGCTCAACAAACAAGTGCACGCCGAAGCGGCACCAATCCTCTATGGCCGAAACCGCTTTTCGATTCGAGGTAACTCCCACTTGTCAATATTTATCAACATGATTGGCCCTGCCAACGCCGCCATGGTCCAGCACATCTTCTGCCACTGCCCGACATCATACTTTCTCGACAGCCAATTCCGCCTCACCCTGGACAAAGACGACAACATAGCTCTCAAGCCGCTGAACACGGCTATTCAAGCGTGCCCGAATATCGTGACGGTGGATATTACAATGGTCAGCACCGCCCATCTTCTTGGGTACTTTGCTCGCAGACCCCATATAGCCGAGCAAATGTTCAGCGCACTCAATGCCTTGTTCAGGAGGTGGACTTTGCTGCGGAGGATATACTTTCCTTATCAAGACGAACCTTCAAGCCGCGACTGTGTTGCCCTGATACGCAGTTTTGGGTGGATATGTGAAAAGGCTGCGTGTGCTGATTAAGGATGGTGCTAGGGGAATGGCCGTTGAAAAGCAAACGACGCTGGCCATAAAATACTGTTGTTGACCTACTTACGACTTGCAGCGTAGCTTTCCATCACTACGAGACACGGCGAAGTTTAGGAACTTGAGAATAAGGTGACATTTATTCTTTCGCTTTTTAAAACCATGTGTATTTTGTGACAAAACACTTGTTCCCTGATTACACCTATTCCACGCCAGGCTCCTTTAATCCTTCAGACTTGGCACGTTCCATAGCATCTTCAAGAGTACGACGATCCGCGGGGTTCCCCAAGTCCGATCTGTCAGTGTGAGTTGGGTGTAAGAAGAACAGTCCATCACGATGCTGCAACTCGTAGACTTGGGCCTTTGTGCCGATAGCCACAGCACCGAACATTTCTGCAGAGCTGTGGTGGTTGGTTTCTAGGAGACGGCTAAGCTGCTCGCCAGCGATATCCCATCCCTCAGTTGTGTCGTGCTCGGAGCCTTTGCAGATTGCCGTGAAGATAGGACGTTCAGGATATTGTTCCGGGGTCTCGACAGGGTTATTTACGGAAATGACCTCAATGGCGACTCCGGGAGAGGCTTCGTCGTTGTCTGATGACAAGGCCTTGACAGCAAACTTGCATGAGTGATTGCGAAACCAGGTTGTGAGAATAGTGGTCCAGAGGATCTTGACGGAGTTTTCGTTGTTGTGCTTTCGAGCTTGAGAATAAGAGCTCATGAAAGAAATGTTGTCTTCATTGAATACTCGTCCGTCTTCAGCCATAATGTCAGTAGTGGCACAGCTTGGTTGGCGAGTATCGTTTGTGTCTTAGGTATGATCTGACGAGTGGGGTTTACCAAAATACTGGCTGGGAACGGGTGCACTTTTAATCCGAAGTCAGAGCATTTGTCCTCGACATATCACAACATTATTGATAGAGCGCTCAAGGACGACGCAGTATGAGGAGGAAGGGATTATCATTGAATCCAAGGGTTTCACTAGGAGAAGCTGCATGGGGCGTCTGTTTAAATTCCTCGTGAAGCTTTGCTCACTGTTCAGATAAATAGTAAGCGTCGATCTTTTGGCTACTCCTGCATAGGTATGATAACACTGTATGTATCCCCCCAAAAGGTCAAGCGTCTTGATACATACATCCAGAAATAATCACATCATTATCTCAGTACGGACCATAAACTGCATCTACTAGCAAGATCAACACCCAATGTAGTTTCGGTCCTTCAATACAGACTATACATAGCCCACCAACGCCACGGAGTATGGTCAGCTTTCACCTGGCCTGAGCGTTGTTCCAACCTTGAGTCCTGACCTGCTGCATAGCAGTCTCAAAGGTAGAGCGGTCGGCTGGAATGCCTAGATCTAATTGTCTAGCATGAAGTGGCTGCAAGAAGGACTGCTCGTTGCGGTACTCCCATTCGTAAACTTGCACCTTGGTGCCAACAGCCACCGCACCGAAGAGTCGCGAAGAGCCATTGGTGTTGTTTTCCAAATAATGCGTAAGCTGCGTAGTGGCAGACTCCCATCCGCTAGCCGTGTCGTGCTCCCATCCTTTACATTCTATCATGAAGATCTGGTTTTCGAGAAGCTGTGTAGAGTCTCTGACTGAACCAGTCGTGACAAGTCGGATCTCGATGATGATGCCATCAGGCTCTCCATCACCGGCCAAGCTTGCAGATTTGATGGCAAGCTTGTAGTGCCCGGCACCGGAAGCAGGAAACCAATCGATCAAGACGGTGTTCCAGAGGATCTGAACGGGCTCCTCGTTGACAGCCTTCTTGGCCATGAGATAGGAACTCATGAAAGAGACATTGTGGGTGGGTGTTAAAGACTTGGCCGTCTGACATATTGGCAATTTTGATGGTGGTGATAAGTGCTCAAGTGTAGCTTGGGAAGTGGAAAAGGTTGAATGAGGTGAAGTGGATGAGAAGAGTGGTGAATAGGTAGACTTAAGCGTGGGAGATGAGGCAGCTTTAATACTTGAAGTCGGAGTTTGGGGAAACATGTTTATGAAACTAACCGCGGCCGCGTTGAATGGGTCTCTGAATAGACTCACCAAGGCGCTTCTGACTTGACTGGGATCTATAGATATATGCCTAAACTACTATTAAAAGACTGAAACTAGATATATGTTTATCTTAAGAGCTATAATTGCGTAGTTGATTTATTATAAGGAGATGTATATTTAACCGCGAACGTGTCTCCTTATGACCGCTTTTAATTGGCCGGTCCACTATAAGCGCTTTCTATTCTTAACAACAACAACTTGCCGCCCTCAAAAACACTCCCTTATCATCATCAAAAGAGAACATGCACTGAAACCAGCCCCTGGTCGACAATGAATCACTGCTGCATTCTTTGTGGAATCCGTTTCGTGCCGCGCAGGCGCGTAGCAGCAGCTGGACCGCCTGCGACGCGATTTGACTGGCAGAGTGAGGCTCGCGCAGGTACCAAGGTAGGCCTTCTGTCGTTTGGATATTCGGCTAACCTTGCCAGTCAAATGTGGACGAAATTCATCACCGTCCCTCACAGGAGTCGGGTTCATCGGTAACGGGCCCCTACTAGCTCCAACCGACCCAGAGGCCTCATACCTATCCTCACTGCACCTGGAGATGCACTATCTCTACTATGCCTCAGGACAGGAAACCTGGACCTTTGTATTTCACGAAGCCTGCTGGCAGATCCTGTTGGATCAGATCTCGTTGTTGACAGGTGGCATTCACAATCCCAGTCATGTCGCAAAACATCTGTTCCATCTGATCCACGCCCTTCCTCGTGATCACACCAACACTCCTTATGCTTCGCATGACTTTGGCGGTGCCACAATACTTTGTTCCTGGTCAGCTCCAGTTCCTCCGAATGGATGGGCTTTTTTGCAAGCCGACCCCAACATGTCCAGCGTTAATCAACCCCACGACTCGACCTCTCATGATGCCGACTTTCATACAGGACCGAGTATTCACACAGGGCCGAGTACGGCTTCCGCAGACTTCTTTTCCCGGTTTTCGCAAGAGCTGATCCAGCTTGTTGTCAACCTTCTTGGCTCTTCGGATCTTTGCAACCTCAGGCTTGCATCAAATACTATCGCCAGTGTGACCAAACCTCAGGACCTTCCACAGACTTTCTGGGCAAGCCGCTTTGCTGCAACCAGAGAAATGGGCTTTGCCGCTTCGTATTATACATCTCTGGCTCCCATCTCAAAGCTCAACTGGCGAAAGCTGTATTTCAGCTTAAAACACTCTCTACGAGACAGGTCCAAGGGCGGTCACATACGCAACCGACAGCGGATTTGGCAGTGTGTTCGTCATGTGACTCGCTGTCTGATTCCGATCCTTGATCAAAGCCCGACACTAAAAGACACTAAAAGCTTGGAGCAAGAACTGACCTCTCGAGGACTGACGGCTACTCAGCTTGCTCGAGGGCTGCTACAGTCCAGTGGCGCAGTATCAAGCGTGGCTGCTCAGCTCTTCGGTTCACAATACCTTGTTTTTCCTTCCAGAGACTTGTGCCCTAGGTCTTTACAAATAGACGCTACGACTTTGCAAATGGATGCTAAACCTTTGCAAATGGATGCCAAGTCTTTCCAAATATCGACATCACGAACACCCTTCAACTGCATCGAGTACATTTGTGGTTTGAGAATTTGGAAGCACGACAACAGTTGTCGCCAAGAAATCTCTCGTGTTGGCTTTGTTATCCCCTCATCAGAAATGCATATTTCTATCCCTTCACAAAGTCAATTGACCGGCATGCGAGTCGCGGCATCTTCCTCCGGAATAGTTGGTATTGAGTTCCGAATTGAGGAAGAGGCTGGCCAAGTCTCTTGGACTACCGCCGATACTGTTCAAAGCCCTTCTGATGGTGTCGGGATTGCCGTTTTGGAGCCACAACTGGGCAAGAAATTGTCTGGGGTTAAGGTCGGCCTCGATGTAAGCTTTGTTGGTCGTATTACGGAGACTATCTACTCACAACATTCTTAGGCTTTCAAATTCGTGTCAGTTGAGCTTTTGGAAGACGTATCTGGTCCTTCCCCGCTCGATGGCGATTCGTCCAACGTCATAAGTCGGATGCCATGGCTGTGGCATCCTGCCGAGCCTGAAACCACGAACCGTGAACGTATCTTGCCTTCCACGTCTTACCAAGACGAACAGGAGCCCACTTTCGGTTTGAATATGGACTTTGGGAGTCCAGAGGGAGCCCTACTCCCTCATCTCCTTCGGATCACATCATTCCACGACGATGGTCACGGATCCATCAGGGGGTTAGCTTTCTTTTATGTTGACGGAACTCAAAAGGCCTTTGGCCTCAGGGAGGTGGTAAGTAAGGCATATCAACGGTGGACTTGCATTGAGCAGTCGTTTGCCTTGGATGGACCCGGAGGAGAGAGAATCATTGAGCTCGAATTCGTGCCAGGCAAGACTCGTTCCAACCACCGCCTGTGTGCTCTCAAGGTATGTTCACTGTTTTCAAGACACGGGGAAGCGACAATTTCGGTAACTTGTGCTAATTTGCCATTGCCTGGCCTAAGATGACAACGAACCGTGGCAGACTATGGGAGGTTCAACGGATGGGCCGATCCTCTGATTTGTATGAGCCAGAAAAGCGACAGAGGCTCGCCTCGCCCGCCGGAGAGGCCATCACTGGAATACTTGCCACGGTTCAAGTAAGTATCTATCACTCACCGAGATATGGTTAGGTAGTTAACTAACTAAGCTTTGTTCTAGTTTTCCACAGGGGCGCTCGAATCTCTGGGTTTGGTTTATTCAACTGACCTGCTCGCCACTAACTCCTCGGTTTCACCGCCCCTCGACAACCTACAAGGTGCATGGGAGGATAAGACACGTGGCTTTTCCTTCGACCAAGCTCACTGGGACAAAGCGCCCCGGATCCTCCAGAAAAGTCATGCCTGCTTCACTTCTGTCCAACTAGCCGACATACGGCGTGTGGGACTTTCATTGGGCAGCCCTGGACGAACGCGGGAAAGCAACCATGTCTCCGGACTCTGCTTCGAGTTTTGGGGCTCAAAAGTGCCTGTATATGTTGGCCAATGGTGTTGCGAGACCGATCACCTAGATTTCCAAAAGAGCGAGAGAATAGCCGGCTTTACTTTCTGGCAGGCACAGGAGAGCAGTATTGAAAACACTCAGCGAGAGAATGCTGGCAGGATAACCGGCGTCAGGATTGAGAAGACAGGAGTTGGGCGAACAGTGCTCGAGTCTTGTCCTGGCGGCAAGGAGCGCATGCTTTCATTTTCATCCACCGAGAATCCATACGAGAAGCTGGTGGGAACGCTGCCAATCTACCCCTATTATATCGCTAACGGCGTGATAGGACGGTTTCGCGTGGGCATTTAACCACGCATGCGACTATGTTTACGTTGTTACTCAACCGCCCGATGGCCTCCAAGGAACGGCCCTGGCACTGCACGATATTATGAATGTTTGGCCCAACAGTCGCACGCCAGGTAAATTATTCTGGCATGCTCAGGACGAACAAGGCAATTGGCAGACCGTGTCGCAAATCCAAGCTTTCTTTGACCCCGTTGACCAAAAGATTTGGGGCTTCATGTTTGACTATGGGAATGGCAAAATTTTGAGACATGTCGGAAATGTCCAGGGAGTCAGGGCATCGATGAACCTTGCAGTAGAAGAACATATCAAGCGCATGGACTTCTTGATGGGACGTGACTATAATGAATTCGTTGTAAGTCTACCCCAAATCACTTTTTCGCCGCCACGCTGAACGAATATTTAGTTCTACACGAGCGCTGGCCAAGTGCGGTCTCTTTCTGCTGCTGGGTCGGAGCCTCAAGCAAGGCACTCGGAAGCTTCGGATTATCGTGTCTACGAGTTTGATCCAATGCAAGCATCAAACGAGGATGGTTCATCACATCCTGGGTTGTGGCTGAGTGATCCGTCGCACAGTGACTCGGATCTGTGTGTTGGGATATGGGTTACGATGTGTATATTTCCACGGGCCGCTAACAAGGTGGAAGCGGCCGGTCCTATCTTTGCTCGACGACGGGCATGATTGATAGCGGTCTGAAAAGGCAAGAGGATATTTGTTTAAGAGCTGCTGAAAGCCCTATTCATGGTCTAAATTCCGAGCTGTGGTCCCCAAGAAGTAGTTGTTTCTAAAGAGATAATGCTTTCTATTCCAGCCACGTCACCTGATATACGAAAGAATAATTACTAAAACGTTGTGAGCACGAGCTTCGCCGAGTGCCCAAAGGGAGTCGCGAGCGGTTTAAATGCCTTGATGCATTTCTCATGTATTGATATTATCGAATAGCCCTCCAGCTTCCTGTGGCTGGTGAGCTCTGTTCTTAGTTCATGCCTTAATGAAGAACCTGTATCTCGGACCGTCAAACATTGCTGATGCGTGGCTGATTAGCCGCAGCGTTGGCAGAGCCTTACCTCCCTAATGTTAACTGTTTTAAGGAGTCACTATTACAGTCTACCTATTATATTTAAAGTAATTATATATATATATTATAAACCTTATGTTTTTTAACTCTTTA